>WNWU01000089.1:287667-379512 GCA_012654045.1 Ptyas mucosa
ACTAGGTAAGTCTTAATATGAGATCTTACCAGTGTTCGGTCAGATTCAGATCGGCTGGCTCTCCAACTGCTCTCTTCCAATGCTTCATCTCCCTCAGCTCCTCAGTGTACCAAGGAGCCAAGCGAGATTGGCGTCGAGTCAGAGGCCGCAAAGGCCCAACCCGATCCAAAGCTCCGGCAGCCTCCCTATCCCAGGCGGCCACCAGGTCTTTGATCAAGCCATGTGCCAGAGTCTCAGGAAATGGCCCAAGCTCCATCTGGAACCTATCTGGGTCCATCAGGCGCTTGGGGCAGAACCACCTTATCAGTTCCACCTCCCTGAGGCGGGGTGCGGTGGTTCGAAGGTCAAAGTGAAGGAGGGAGTGATCCGACCATGATAAGGGCTCAATCACTATATCCCCTATCTCAAGATCACTCAACCACTGACCAGAGACAAAAAACAGGTCCAGCGTGTTTCCCTCCGTGTGAGTAGGGCAATGAACTAACTGGGTTAGGTCCATGGCCGTCATGGAAGCCATGAACTCCTGAGCCACCTCAGACACCTCAACGACGGATGGCAGGTTGAAATCCCCCATGACTATAAGCCTAGGGGCATCAACCGCCACCGCGTCTATAACGTTGAGTAGCTCAGGCAGGGCTGCCGCCATGTAGCAGGGAGCCAGATACGTAACTAGCAAGCCCATCTGTACCCCATGACCCCACTTCACAAGGAGGGACTCACATCCGACCGTCTGAGGAACAGTGGCATCCTTCGGACCAAGACCTTCTCTAATTATAACTGCCACCCCCCCACCCCTCCCCTGTGACCTTGGCTGATGAAATGCCCGGAAACCGGGTGGGCACATCTCTATGAGAGAAACCCCTCCCTCCTGGCCCAGCCAGGTCTCCGTAATACCCGCCAGATCCGCTCCCCCCTCTTGAACAAGATCACAAATGAGGGGGGCTTTGTTTACCACGGACCTGGCATTGCATAGCATCAGCCGAATGTCCAGGGCCTGAGGGTCTGTGCAACCTGGGGAATGAGCAGAGCATTGGGGGCCGGAGCGTGCCACCGCTTGAAGACAGCGAGCACGCACTCCCTTAACTTGATATGGCCCCCTACTCCCGCCATATCTGCCCCTCCCACCTACAGTACTGATGTAATGTCTACCGATAGTATAAGCTCTAACCCCCTCCTTGATCCCGCATTTCGTATCTCCTCCGTCGCACTCTTTAGCCGGACTAGACCCCGTCCCCCGCAGATTAACCCCTGAACCTACACAACCCACCCCCTCCCAGGAGGTCCCCCAGCCTCCTTATTTACATTAGAAACCACCTTCCTCCCAGATCTCTTTAAATGACCCCCCCCCAGCCACGCCTACCCAGCTGGTCATTAGGGCAGAGAACTGGTTGTTAAAAAACACTGGAAACCACAAAACCCTTTTCTCTCTTTCTCTCCTCCCTCTCTATCTCTCTGTGTCTCTCTCTCCTCTTCTCTATCTTCTCCTCTCTTCCCCTCTCTCTGTGTATCTCTCTCTCTCTGTATCTTTGTCTCTCTCTCTCCCTCTCTCCCGCACTCTCTCTGTATCTCCCTATGTCTCTCTCTTTCCCTCTCCCTCTCTTCCCCTCTCTCTGTATCTCTCTCTCCCCCCTCTCCCCCCTCTCTCTGTATCTCTCTCTCTGTGTATCTATGTCTCTCTCTCCTCCTCTTTATGTTCTCTCTCCCACTCTCTGTGTATCTCTCCCTCCCCCCTCTCTCTGTATCTCTCTCTCTCTCTGTTTCTATGTCTCTCTCCCTCTCCCCCCCCCTCTCTGTATCTCAGATTTCTAAGGCCAGGTGAGGAGTGACTGGGAGGGGAAGGCGAGGGGCGGGGCCAGTCAGTGATGGGACAGGGCAGCAGAGGGCCGAAAGAGCCACATGCGGGTTGTTGGCACCTGCTCTAATGTATAAAAGAGGGGGTTCGGTGTTGTGGTTAAGGCATCAAGCTAGAAACTGGGAGTCTGTAAATTCTAGTCCACCTTAGACTAAATCTAGCTGGGTAACCTAGGACCAGTCACTTTCTTCTCCTGCAGGAACTTGTTCAGGCAGGCTCCATGGAATAGACATGATTGAATGGAAGAAAAAATGTAAAGAGGGAGGAGGGGAAGTATGTTTATAAAAGTAGATTTAGGCCTATACAATGCAATTGTTTTTTGGTCTGGTTTACCTTGTAGGGCTGACAAGTTCTCCTTTCAGTTTGTCTAATCCAAATCATCAGGCCCTCAGCTACCTACAATTCTGGACTGGACTGCAAACCTCTGAAAGTCTAGGAGTCCTGAGCTCTTGTTTGCCCTGAAATAACTGGATCCTAATATTTGGATAACATCTCTGATAAAACCCCATCTTTTGGGAATCCAGAGTCTGAAGCAGAACTTCAGATACAGCTTTCTCATCCCTTGCAATTATCTGAAGCACCAAGAAGGTGCCGTAGAAAGTCAGCAATTAGAAATAATGTTACTGGAGGAATAGAATTCTTAAAAAGATTGGAATGGGGAGGGTGGATAATGTATGACTGAGGCTATGTGTTTCTGTCTTTCAAGACATCAATAGGTAATCTATGTGGTCCTTGAAGCCAAAACATTGCTTTTTCTTTATCTAGAATTTAATTCACAGCTACTAAAATATCTAGTAATTATTTAAAATTTCATTTTCTGATTGAAAAATTGGATGCTGATTTTCAGAGTACCAGTCCTAGAAGCTTTAAAGTGATTGTTTTAATAACACTCTTGTTCATTTTAGCACTCACTGATTCCAGCACTACGACTTTATACAAGTGGATTTTTAAAATATTTATTTAAGATTAAAATAGCCACCTATTTTATACAATAATCCTACATGACTCACTCCAAAATCAATAAAACAATTAAAGCATTTCAAACCCTTGTTACCATGGTGCCATGATAACCCATCTTAATGATAATATGAAAAATTTATCAATGGCACAGAATCTTTTGATAATTGCCCAGGACAGCATGTAAAGTAGCATATAATCTCTCCCAGGCTATTCTGAGAACAGTGCTAGCTATTTAATTTATTGAGCGGCTGCACACTTATATAGTGGGTGAAATCTCATCCACTCTCCAGATATTGCACCAAAGTCCTAAATATTCTAGCATATCTTTCTATATGGCAGTACCTTGCCCTTTTATGACCTTTGTATTTTATTTTAGTCTGTGACCCTTTGTATGTCCCCTTCCAGCATTTTTGTCTTTCTCTCTCTCCTCTTAAATAAAATTGCAAGATAAATTATTCCTCTGAAGTAAGACTTGCCCTGCTCACTTCTTCAGTGATGGAATATATTTCCCAGATAACTTAAGAGTTAAGAAAATGAGATGGCAGAGGTCAATGAAATATTCAGCTGACCCATTAAAAAACCACGAGTAAACCCTATATAGGCAGAGTTGTCCTATGAACAATATAGGGTCTCCCTGTAATAGTTCTGCTAAGTTGTGCTATGAAAAATTAACTAGTTGTACTTTTTCTGATCACCCTTTCTAATTTTGCTTTTGGCAAAGTTTCTATTGACATTACTGTAGCTCCTTTGCATCATTATCAACATTTTGTTTTTCCTTCTACAGACTTAACAGCCAGCATCCAACTGTCAATGATGACCTCCCAAATTGCATTATTTCAGGGAAAATTGTCATAAAATCAAACATCACTGAGTTTACTGATACTGCTGCCATCTTTGAAGATGGTTCCAAGGAAGAGGATATAGATTGTGTTATTTTTGCTACAGGATACAGTTTCTCATTTCCTTTCCTTGGGAACTTCATGAGAGTTGTTGAAAATCAGATCTCCTTATATAAGTTTGTCTTCTCACCTCATCTGGAGAAACCCACACTAGCAATCATTGGTCTTGTGCAGCCACTGGGTGCCATCATGCCCATTGCAGAACTGCAAGCTCGCTGGGCCACACGTGTCTTTAAGGGTAAGCTGTTTCAAAGTTTGTCTGGATATTAATGTACTAATTTTGGGCACTGTGTTCACATTATACTTATCATGGTTAACTGAACTGTACTGAAATAATCCAATTGCTTGAGTTTACACAACATGCCAAATGATAAGCAATTATGCCAACTGAATTATCATAACAGTATGAACAACATATCAACTGAAAGCAGCTATACTTTCAGAATGAAAATTACAAACCATGCTTAGAAATGGATACCCTGATGGTACTGGGCATTTATTTTCTGGCATTAAAATATTTATCTAATGAGAGCTGCCGTTGGAGAAACCTCTTTATATGGACTATCTTCAGAAATCTTCCCATTTGACCAGCCAATCTTAATTATGCATAGAACATCACAGAGGAAAAGATAATTCCATCCATTCTTCATAGAATGTTTTAATTTAGCTGAATGAATGTGTTTTCAGAAATTCTTTGTTTTCATTTTCCTGTCTTTAGAAACTTTTTTTCCTTTAGTTCTATTAAAGTATTGTCTCTTAATCTTTACCTCACTTTTTAGGGCTTGCTGAGCTGCCATCAACAAGTGAGATGATATCTGATATTATTGTTAAGAAGTTTTCCATGGCAAAAAGGTATGTATTTCAATTGTTGAAATGCGTGTCAGTATTCTAATACTTATTTTAAGCATAATAATTGGTAAACATGTAGCTTGGATAGGTGATCTTCTGTCCTATAATGTATTTGCAGACTTTTCTAAGCAGGTGACACTGTTAGGCTTCCCAACACTAAAGCCTTTTAGAGACATTCATAAGAGGTAGAAACTAAATCTTTACTATATTTCAGAACAGTCAGTTGATACACACTGAGCAGTTGCGGCTCAGTGATAGATATCTTCCTAGATGAAATCCAGTATTTTTTTCCATGTCCATTCTCTTTGTAATGGATCTCTGAGAACGCAGGTGTCTATACACTAATGCCCAAAGTATGAGGAACAAACAGAGTGAACTTGAAGTCCTAGTACTTGAGGGCAGTCCAATATTGTTGCCATTTCCAAGACTTGTGAGATGAAGCCCATGATTGGAATGTATTGTTAGAAGGATATAAATTGTTTAAAAGAAAAAGACTTAACAAAGGAGGAGGTAGAGTTGCATTATATGTAAGAAGTCACTACACCTCTACAGAAATGCACAAAAACGAAGATGAAAGCCTTTTTTGAATGCATTTGGGTTAATATGATAAGATAACCTTTATTGTCACTTTTTTCTGTGAATACATTGCAACACATTAGAAATGAAACTCTGTTACCTGCTCTCAAAAGAATATATATATTCATACACACACACACACATATACATACATACATATATATTATATATTATATACATATATATATATACATATATACACACACACATACACATATATAATACACACACATATACACTACATATATATGTGTGTGTGTGTGTATATATATATATATATATATGTATATATGTATGTATATATCAGGGATGGATTCTAATATTTTTACTACTGGTTCTGTGGGCGTGACTTATTTTGTGGGCGTAGCTTGATGGTCATGTGACTGGATAGGCGTGGCCAACTCAATATCACTCACGTCAAGGGATGCCTCGCCTGGCCCCTCCCCTCCCAGCCATTCTTTGTCACACCCAGCCTCAACGTATGTTGTTCACCCTTTTTCAACTTTATTATCTACATACTATAGATACACTTTCATGGACCACTGAAAGGAGGAAATGGCTCACATGCTCTGCTCAACAGGCTTTTAAGGGGCTGCCGGAAAGAGGGGGGGGCAATGTATTTTCCAAAGCACCAGAAGGCAAAACAAGAAGCAATGGATGGAAACTGAACAAAGAGAGAAGCAATCTAAAACTAAGGAAAAACTTCCTGACAGTGTGAACCAATATAGATGCAGAAATATTTCAGTTTGCCTCCAGTGGGGCTAAAACCAATTTCGTTGTATACGTGATGTACAATGACAATAAAGGCTATACTATTATTAGGCACAGGTGTGAAAATCAGGCTAGGGCTTCTTTTTCAGGGTTGGTTGTATTTTCGAGGAAACATGATATATGATAGTATACAAAAATAAACGATGTATACTACAAGCCACCCAACCAAGCACAGGAAGTAGGTGAACATTTTGCTAATCAATTTGCTATGCTGTGTAGGAAACACAACAGTAGTGATAATAGAGGATGATCTATTAGGGGGACTAACTATCCTGACATCAACTGGGAGGCAAACTCTGCAGGAAGTGAGAAATCAAACAGGTTCCTGGTGAATCTAACAGAAACTATGTTGTCAAAAAAGTAGTGGAGGGAAATAGAAGGTCAGAACAAAATAGAATTAGCTTCATAGACTTTAAGAGAGCTGATGTCAACAAACTAAGGGAGAATCTAGAATTGATTCCATGGATAGAAATCCTAAAACAACTCTGGAAAACTCTGAAAAATGAGATTGTAAGAGCCCAACCCACTACCACTGAGGAAAAAAAACAAGAGACACTATAAAAAACTAGCATGGTTGCATAAAGAACTCTGTGAGAGAAAAAAAGGATGGGATGGGATGGGATGGGATGGGATGGGATGGGATAGAATAGAATAGAATAGAATAGAATAGAATAGAATAGAATAGAATTTTTTATTAGCCAAGTGTGATTGTACACACAAGGAATTTGTCCTGGTGCATATGCTCTCAGTGTACATAAAAGAAAATATATGTATAAAAATTGGAAAGATGAACATATATCTAAAACAGGATACCAGCAAATAGCCCCAAATGTGTAAGGACGGAGTCAGAAAAATTAAGGCTCAAAATAAACTAATACTTGCCACAAAGGACAAGAATAATAATACGAAGTTTCTTTCAATATGTAAGAAAAAAGAAAAAATTCAAGAAAAAGATCAGTCCACTAATGGAAGAAGGCAACAAGATGGTGATGGGTTGCAGGGAGAAAATGAAACTGATTAATTCATTCTTTACATCTGTCTTCAAGAAAAAAAACAGTCTTGGACGTCCGGGGTGACGTCACGGTGTTGTGCTCCGATAAATGGAGCTCCGCTATCTTGGACCGAATTTTCGCGTCTGGAAGCCAGTACCAGTGAGAGCTGATCCTGGAGAGGTCGCTTTGGTAGAGGGGAAATTCTTGGGGTAACGGGGAGCTGCGCAATCCCCCATTATAGAAGGAAGAACTCCTTAAATTTCGGCACGAAAGAGACTGGCTGTAATGGTCGGATCTGGAGGCGTGACAGCCCATGTGAACAGTGAAGGAAGCAAGAAGTGAAAAAATAGCTAGATACATCAGTGAACAGAGATGGGACAGGATGAGTTACTGGGTTAATTCCCTAATTTGGTGGAAATTAAAAGGTGTGACAAGGAAGTCTCCGAAGAGAGAAAAAGCGGTGCGGTGGCGATGGAGCGAGGTAGCGAGAAGGAGGTTGAAAAGAGAAAAGAAGGAATTTGGAGGAGTTGAAAGGAAAAGAGAGGAAGAAAGTTGTAAACTGCGGTAAGGACTGTGACTGAATGTACTGTGACTGGAAGTGAAAGATCGGAGAGTGTGGATATAATAATTGTAATGACGAGGATTGGAGTGTGGATTGACAGTTACAGTGACAGTGCATACCAATAGGAGCAGACATCTTGGAGAAAGGACTTGGAAAGTAGTGAACGGAAGAGGTTGGGACAGTGCAAGGAAGAAGGAGACTGAAAGAAATTAGTAGGAAATTGTGTATATTGTATGTTTATATTTAGAAGTAAATACCATGGTATATCCCTAGACTTTCTCTATTTTTTTTTATTCTTAATATCTACTATTCAGTTGACTCTTGAAAATATTGAGATAATATAAAACGTTGTATATAAACAGATAAATTTATTAATTTAAGTAATTTAGCTAATCTATTGTTTAAGAGGAAAGATTGTAATAAATTGTCTGGCCTTTCTACTTATATATCCTTTCTTTATCCTGAAGTAATATACTTTTGTTTACTTAGTTATTGTTACTACTTATTATTTATTTGATTCCTGAAATTAATAAGTTAATATAAGATATTATATATAAATAGTTAAACGTATTAATTGTCTGGCCTTTCTATCTATATACCCTTTCTTTATACTGAGGTAATATATTATCATTTGTTTAGGTATTGCTAATTATTGAGATTACAGGAAGATAGAACCAACTATATTAATTAATTATTTGAGTACTCTATTTAATGAATTCTAAAAAACAAAACTGATGGTAAATTAAGTGGGCAAGACCATAAAAGAAAGGAGTATTTAATAACCAAAAGAACTTAGGAAAGATGGTTTCAGGAGGAGAAAGGAAACAGATTTTTTATGGTCTTGTGGAAGAAGATCTTTGGGAAACTGGATATGGCAAGTACAACATCAGTAACTAAAATTGCAAAAAAAGTTATACAAATGACTGCCTCTCCAGCAGGACAAAAACTTACAGGAGATATGTTGGGAGGAGAAAAGGCAGGAGCTGCAATGAATGTACAAAGTATGTAGATGACTGTATGCAGAAATTGATGGCAACAAATCGAGAACTCGAAGAGGCAATAACTTTTCTCGAAATTGACAAGGCCACATGTTACTTAAGGTTTCAGAATATACCAGAAAATAAGGAAGTAGACCTTCTGAATCTTATGATCGAGTTGTTGGTGGACAACCTGAAGATGAATAAGAATGAGCTGCAAAATGGTATTGACGAATTGTATAGGGTGCATACTAATTATGCACAGCAAAATAAATTGCCACGTGACACATATGATTTACTAAAAAAACCAATTAAAGATGAAATCTATAGGAGAACGTGAGATACAACGATGACATACAAGGGAAAGAGATTCTGACTCTCAAACAAATAACCAGGAGGGTAAGGGAGCAAAGGCGGAGCTACCATTTCCTCTCCTCCCAACTTATCAAATATAAAATAATGTTCCCGTGGCTTTTCCCAGAAGGCCTACTAGTGACCTGGCAAGACAAAAAAAATAAATAGGTTGGATACACCAGAGAAGGCTCAGGAATTTTATGATCAGTGTATAGCAATAGAAGAAGAGAGAGATAGTGGAGAGGAGACAAAAGATAAGAATCAGGAAGAAGGGAAGGAGTTGGAATTGGAATCACAGGAGAGGATTGAAAGAGAACCACAGGAAAGAACAGGGACAAGGTCGAGGACACAAACAGAAATGAGATTAAGGAAAGGAACCAGGGCCGTCAGTAGAAGGTAAAATGGAAGAAGAAATTAAAGTAATTTTGATTAATATCAATGGTTTAAACTTCCCAGCCAAAAGGAGAGATTCTATCCAAACTACAAAAATACAATTCAGACATTATATATTTATAAGAAACCCATATTAAAAAGCAACAAGGACATCTATTAGAAGCCCCTAAATTAGGAAAACTATATTCAGCTCTTGCACCACAAAAAAAGAGAGGAGTAGTTTTATACATTAAAGATTGGCTACAACCGAAACAAATTTATGCAGATGAGGAAGGCAGAATTTTACTAATTGAGATAATAATAAGACCCAAAAACAAAATCATTGGTGACTATCTATGCACCAACATTAGACAGGGGGCATTTTATTATAAATAACATAAAAGAATAGTGGAATTGGAAATTGAAAATATTTGTTTATTGGGGGACTTCAATGCGGTCGTAGATACAAAACAAAATTACAGATTGGGAAAGAAAAATAAAAAACAGAGGAGGATACTGCCGACCACTTTTTTGACATGGTGCAAGAGCTGAATTTAAAAGACATCTGGAGAGAACGAAATCCACAAAAAAAAACCCCAATATACTTTTTATTCTAACCCACATGATTCATGGTCCAGAGTAGATATGATTTGGACAGATTTGGAATTAAGTAAAAACAGATGAAATAGAAATAGCAACCAACATATGGGCGGACCATAGCCCATTGATATTGAAATGGAAAGGAAGATCTAAATCGAGAAGGAGATGGACCATGAATCAAGGAGTTATAAAAGAAAAAAAGTAAATAGAATGGATGGAAAGAGAGTTGGATTTCTTCTTGAAAGAAAATACAAATGAAGATACGACCCTTCAGAACCTTTGGGATACAACTCAGGCTTATATCAGAGGCTTAACGATAGCATACTGGGTGGGGAGAAATAGAGAAAAAAGGAAACAGCAATTGGAATTACAAGAGAAATTGGAGGAATTAGAATATAAGGTGCAGGGATCCCTAGATCAAGCATTCGCAGATGATCTGGTATTAGGGAAGATCCTTTGGAGATGGGAACCATCTTGATACACGAAATTGAAGAATTTGGTAAGGTAGCGGGGCTTAAAATAAATAAGGAAAAAACTAAATTGTTAATGAAGAATTGTACTAAAAGGCAGGGGGAAGAATTGGAAAGGAAATTGGGGATTCAAATTGCTAAAAAGGTGAAATACTTAGGATTTGGCTTACAGCAAAATGCTCTACTGTAAAGGAGGATAATTACAATAAATTGATTCAACAATTACAAAAAGATCTGGATATATGGGCCAAATTACAGTTATCTTTAGTAGGGAGAATAGCTGTAATAAAGATGAACGTATTACCCAAATTGTTATATTTGTTTCAATCAATACCAATTAGATTTTTTGAACAGTTAAATAGAATGATAGGTAAATTCATTTGGCTGGGGAAAAAAGTCCGGATACATAAACTTCTGCAAGACTCCAGAACCAAAGGAGGTTTTGGCCTACCCGATTGGAAATTATACTATCAGGCGGCGGCAATAACTTGGTTAAAAGATTGGGTACAATTAAGAAATTTAAAAACAGAACAGGATCTTTAAAAAAACAAGGAATAAAAATTGACTAGTGGCCATATTTGCAAATTAGGACAAAATATAAAAAAGACAGGGAATAATATGGTATATACAGCAGTGGTGAGATTCAAGTAATTTAACAATTGGTTCTCTGCCCTAATGATTTCTTCCAACAACCAGTTTTCCATCTGCTCAGAAAGTTAACAACCGGTTCTCCCGAAGTAGTGCGAACTGGCTGAATCCCACCACTGATATACAGAGAACAATTGGAATTGGATAAAATATTATTAGGACCAGGCAAAAAATGATCACAAAAATGTATAATTTCCTGTTAAAATTTAAAACGGAAGAAGAAACTGTGAAGGAAACAATGATTAGCTGGGCAAGAAATTTTGGATACAACATTCATTTGGATCAATGGGATAAATTATGGGAGAGAAACTACAAACTAACAATGTCAGCTGCTTACAAGGAGAATCTTTACAAGATGTTTTACCGATGGCACCTGCCACCAGCAAGATTGGCTAGGACTTATATTTGAGCAGTTCGGAGAACCAGTAATGGAAATTTTGAGTAGTTCAGAGAACCAGCAAATACCACCTCTGGCTGGTCCCAGTGGGGTGGGAATGGAGATTTTGCAGTATCCTTCCCCTGCCACGCCCACCAAGCCACGCCCACAGAACCGGTAGTAAAGGAATTTGAATTTCACCACTGGTCTGGATTCTAAACTGTTGAAGAAACTAACCAAGAGAAAGACTAGAGGTGACATGATAGCAATCTTCCAGTACTTGAGAGGCTCTCACAGAGGAGAGTGGGTTGATCAATTCTCCTAAGCACCTGAGGGCAGGAGAAAAAGTATCAGGCAGAAGATCATTAAAGAGAGATCCAACCTAGAACTAAGGAGAAATTTCCTGACAATGAGAACAATTAATCAGCTAAATGTCTTGCCTCCAGGTGGGTGCTCCTTCACTGAACGTTTTCAAGAAAAGGTTGGACGTTTTGTCTGGAATGGTATAATCATTGCCGCCACCACTTTGGCCCGCCTGCTCCACCTACCTTACCATGAGTGACATTGAGTTGGTGATGCCCACTCAGTCACATGACACCCCTCCAGCCACACCCACCCAGCCAGTTATTAGGGAGAACTAGTTGTTAAATTACTTGAATCGCATCACTGCATTGACCCATTTGGCTAGTGATGCATTCAGAGGGGTTTGCTGAAGTAATTCTGGCATGGACACAAAATTCAAGGGTTTAGCTACTTGGAATGGTGTAAATCTGGTGCTGCTGTGCACAGAGTTGTTATAGGTTACTTCGGTGAAAGTAATTGTAGTGTATTGAGCATGAGCAGGAGGTTAGCCCCCTATTGATACGCAGTGTAACGTTCCAGTTATATGATTGGTTGGCCGTCTGACAGTCCAGGTATTTAAGGACTGTCAGGCTGAGTTTGCGCGTTCTGTTTTACTTACTGTCAGTTCCAGAGTTGTCGGCTCCCTCGTTAATAAAGCGTTACCTCAGAAGTACGAGTATGCCGTCCGACACTCATTGGCTGGTATTTACCACAGGCGACAAAGGATGGGATATCCTGCCAAGCCCTGTTAAGTGGATTCGAACGAAATTGGCGGGTTGTCTATTTCGCCGGCTAGTTTGAAGTAAGTCTGGAAGTTAGGCAGCTGCGAATGACTAGTCGCCTGCAGGAATGGCGTCAGCACATACCTTTCCCCCGTTTAATCCAAGCAATGAAACGTGGGATGCCTATGTAGCCCGTTTTGAATGTTTTCTAATCGCGAATGACTATATCAATTTGACAGCTGAGCGCAAACACGCATACTTTCTGAGTTTTTGCGGGACTGAGATGTTCGACACGGCAATGACTCTGATGGCCCCACAGTCTATACATGCAGGGACGTGGGAAGATTTTATGAAGAAGCTTAAGTGACATTACGCTCCAGCCCCTTCGCGAATAGCCAGACGGCAACATTTTTATCACAGGGACCAGGCCCCTGGGGAATCCATTAATCAGTATGTGGTGGTGTTACGGAGGGCTGCACAACACTGTGAATTTGTGAATTTAGAGGACTATCTACTTGACAGGCTCGTAAGTGGAGTGCGAGACCAAAGCCTCAAGCAGCAATTGATTGTGAGCCATGATTTGACCTTTCAGATGGCGTTAGATGAGGCATGCGCGGTGGAGTTGGCCACCTTATCGTTAGCTGAGTTGCCTCAGGGACAAAGCCTAGCCGCGTCAGGAAGAGACGCGGCGTCGGTGCATGACATTTCTGAGGGGGACCTGTCGTATTTGGACGGGGAGTTGAAAGTTTGCCGCGTCCAAGCTACGACGTGTAAGGCTGCCGGCCGGGGAAGAGTGAGGAGCGGAACCACCGATTGTTTCAGCTGTGGGGGGAACCACCTGCGAGCCAACTGCAAGTTCAAGGATGCAGATTGCCGCCGCTGCAGCTGCCGGGGCCACCTCACCAGGGTCTGCAGAGCTGCGCAGCCGCAGTCCGGAGCGCGGCCTCCTCACGACGCAGAAAGGCAACAGCGATTCCACCTGACTAATGAGCGGACTCGGTATCAACAAGGGGCATATCCAAGGGGGTCCTCTATAATTAATTTGGTAGTGCCTCCTCAGTCACTAAGCCATCAAAAGATCCACCTCACTGTCAATATCGAAGGGAAGCCGTGCCCAATGGAGGTGGACACTGGGTCCACAACATCAATCGTGTCCTGGAGCACAATTAAGCATTTGGTCCCTAGGTTAGCCAAGAGAGAATTAGACCCGTGCTCTCTGTTGTTGAGGGATTACCAGGGAAACCAGATTCCAATTGTGGGAAGTGGAACCTTCAGAGTTAAATTCAAGCAGTTCTCCGGCCGATTATCCTTGATAATCATGGACGGCCCCCTTCCAAGCCTTTTGGGGTTAAACTGGTTCGAGGCCCTGGGTCTAACTATTCAAGGGATCCATGCTATCAGATCATCAGAGTTGGACATCTTATGTAGGGAATTTCCCTAAGTATTCGATGATACCCTAGGCAGATATACCAGCCAACCAGTGCCTTTTAATTTAGATCCTCTTGTACAGCCGCGGCGATTAAAGCCGCGCAGGGTGCCTTTTGCACTGAGGCCAAAGGTAGATGCCGAGCTTGAGAAGCTCATCTCACAAGGCATCCTAGAGCCTGTCGAGCACGCGCGTTGGGAGACGCCAACAGTCATTGTGATGAAGGCTGACGGCTTGATTCGCATCTGCACCGACTACCGGGTGACTATAAATCAGGCATTGCAGTCCCACCTCTATCCCGTCCTGGTAGTGCAATACCTGTTACATTCCTTAGGGGGTGGCTCGGTTTTAGCGAAGCTAGACTTGGCACAGGCATATCAGAAGTTGCCTGTGGACGATCTAACAGCTGACGCCCAGACTATAGTTATGCATCGGACCGCCTCCAATTTGGCGTCAGCGTGGCCCCGGGGATTTTCCAGAGTTTAATGGAAAGGTTGCTTCATGGGATCCCCGGGGTTACCCCATATTTCGATGATGTGCTGGTTTCAGCTGCCAACACCACTGAACTGCTGGCCAGGTTTCGCATTGTTCTGTCCAAATTTAACCAAGTTGGCCTGAAAGTAAAAAAAAAATCGAAGTGCCTTGTCGCAGTGCCCCAGGTGGAGTTCCTAGGGTTTTTGATTGACAGACACGGAATACATCCCACAGCAACTAAGACTAAGGCCATTCTCGAGGCCCCCCCCCCACTAACAAGGTTGAGCTCCAGGCTTTTCTCGGCCTCCTGAATTTTTATGCTATTTTCCTGCCTCATAAGACCTCCGTTGCAGAGCCTCTTCATTGTCTTTTGGACCATGGGGCATGGTGGACCTGGGATGCAAAGGTGGCCTCCACTTTCGCTGCAGTCAAACGGCTCCTGGTGTCTAATTCTGTCTTAGCCTAATACAGCGAGACTCTTCCCCTAGTGCTGGCATGTCATGCATCCCCGTACAGTGTGGGCGCTGTTTTGAGTCACCGTTTTCCGGATGGCCCGAAGCCCCAGTGGCATTCTTTTCCCGCACGTTGGCCCCAGCTGAGAGGAATTATGCCCACCTGGACAAAGAGGCTCTGGCCTTAGTGGCGGGTGTAAAATGATTTCACGATTATATTTATGGCCGTCATTTCTACCTGGTGACTGACCATAAACTGTTGCTTGGCTTGTTGGCCGGAAACCGTCAAGCTCCACAGTTTCTCTCCCCTAGGTTTACTCGGTGGTCTGTTTTTCTTTTGGCATACAATTATACCTTGGACTACGTGCCTGGGAGGAATCTGGTGCACACCGATGCCCTCAGCCGATGCCCGATTCCCAACTTCCTGTGTGACCCAGCTTCTACCTCAGAGGTCCTGTTGATTGACAGTTCGCCTTTTGCTCTTACTGCCGCGGATGTTGCGAGGGCCTCGGCTAAGGATCCAGAAATCTCAACTGTGCTGGACTGGGTACTGAGGGGGTGGCCCGGGGTTTCCCTGGGGCCAGAGTGGCAACCTTATGTGATACGCAGAACGGAGCTGTCGGCCCAGGGTGCTTGTCTCTTATGGGGCCACCGAGTGGTGGTGCCTAATTCTTTACGTACTTCCATTCTAACGTCCTTGCATGCGGGGCATCTGGGGATAGTGCGCATGAAAGCACTGGGTCGGCCTATGTGTGGTGGCCGAATCTCGACCGATGCATTACGGACTGGGTCTCAACGTGTCACCCTTGTCAGGAGTCCTGTTCACTGCCCCCAAAAGGAAAACCCTGGGTTTGGGAAGAACCCCCTGGTCCATGGTCCCGCATTCACGTTGATCTAGCGGGACCATTCCATGGGCAAATGTTCTTGGTAGTGACGGACGCCCACTCTAAGTGGGTGGAACTAGTTTTACTGCACTCTATGTCTGCCGATGCGGTCATCAGGGCCCTACGGGGGATGTTTGCCACTCATGGATTGCCCAACCTAGTGGTGTCAGACAATGGCCCTCAATTTACGGCAATGGGGTTTGAGCTTTTCCTTGCTAAGTTAGGGATCTGCCACAGTCTGATCTCGCCATACCATCTGGCTGGGAATGGTTGCGTCGAACGTCGATCACCATTTGTTTTTCTGAATGTATCTCATAATACTCCAAAGTGTTCAAAATTATCCTCATATTGTCTCTAATTTGCCTTTTAGGTAAAAACCCATTTTGGTCCATATGAATAAATTCATTTAATAGTTTCTTCAATCTGTTCGCCATGATTGAAGCAAAAATCTTGTAATTCACATTTAATAGTGAAATCGGCCTATAATTTTTTATTAATTGCAAATCTGAATCTTCTTTAGGTATGAGTGTGACATAGGCCTCTATCCACGAATCTGGCATTTTAGCTTTCAGTAAAAGTTCATTAAATAATTCCAGCATTACATTGCTTAATGCCTGTTGAAATGTCTTACATAGTTCTGCTGGAAGTCCATCTGGACCTGGTGCTTTCCTGTTTTTTTTTGTTTTGTTTTTTAATCGCTTCTGTTAGCTCCATCATTGTTATTTTTTCTTCTAACATCCCCGTTCAGATATTTTAGATAGATCTGATTTTTCTACAAATTTTGTTATCTTCTCTTCAGATATCTTTTCTTGATAATAAAGCTTTTAATAATAATTTTGAATTATTTCCTTTTTTTCTTCATTTCTATAATGTACTTTCCCTCTTTCATCTTGTAGATATTTTATTGCTTTCTTCTCTTTCTCTCTTTTTATTTTATATGCTAACCATATTCCCGGTTTATTTGCATTTTCAAAAAAGTTCTGTTTGGATGCTCTTAATTTATTTGCCAAAAATTCTTGCTCATTCTAATTTATTTCATGCTTTTTTATTTCCATTTGTTTCTTAATTTTGTTATCTTGTATATCTGTTTGTAACTCTTTCTCTAATTTCTTATACTCCTCTTCCAATTTCTTCTGTAATTGTCTTTTCTTTTTCTTTTTTTCCCCAGGTATGTTATTGCCAAACCCCTGATATACGCTTTCATTGTGTCCCATACATTCTGGAGCAATGTATCCTCCTTTTTATTTTTTATTTTTTAAAAACCTAATTCCTTTTCCATAATCTGTTGGAATTCTTTTTCCATATTTAATTTTTTTAATATTTAATTTAATTTCCATATTAAATTCTTTTTTAATATTATTTGATTCAGTGTCCATCTTGTCTTTTTCTTTTGTCCTTTCCAAGTTACTGTTATTGGATTGTTGTCATCCCAAATGTTTGTTTCAATATTTACTTCCTGTATATTGTCTATAAGGTCTGTTGACATCCATAACATGTCTATTCTTGACCATGACAAATGTCTATTTGAATAAAAAGTAAATTGTTTTTCTTTCAAGTGTCTTTGTCTCCAAATATCTTGAATACTTAATTCTTCAATCATTGTAAAAAAAGATTTTGGGAGAGTTTTTCTGGATTTCTTATTTGTCTTGGTTGTTTTATAATCCAACTCAACATCCATTATCCATTACAATATCCATTATCCATTACAACATCCATTATCCATTACAACATCCATTACAGCATTAAAGTCACCATACATATATTTTCATAATCCAATTCTATAATTTTCCTATGTAATTTCTTATAAAATTCTTCTTGTTTATCATTTGGAGCATAGATCGCTATCAAAAGTGTTTGTTTAAAATTCATTTTTGTTTCTATCATTAGAATTCTATCTTCATCCTCAAATATTAATTTAGGCTCTAATTTTTCTTTAACATATAAAGCTACTCCCCTTTTGCTTTGTTGTATCAATGAAGTGAATACCACTCCTAGTTTTGGATAGTCTAATAATTTTATGTGTTGTTTTCTACTGTGTACTTCTTGTAAGTATATAATATATCCATCTTTAGCCTATTTAATTTGTTAAAAATTCTATTCCTTTTTTAATTTTATTTTTAAAAAGTTTTTTATTAATAATACAAAATTTAAAAAAACATTGGACATATATATGACATCACTGGTTCCAAACATCTTCCGTCACTTTACAATAATATTAGTACTCATATAAACATATAGTTCTTAAACATACATTTATCTATAATAACATCTATATTTTTGTTCTAACACTATACATTTGTCTTGGTTACCCTCTTGTTATCTATCCAATCATAAAATTGTTCCCAGATTTTGTAGTACTTAACTTTGCTTTTATCCTTGAGTTCCAAAGTGAGTCTGTCCATTTCTGTGCAGTTAAAGATTTTCAGTAATATTTCCTCTTCAGTTGGAATATCTTTCTCTTTCCATTTTTGAGTGAAGGCTATTCGTGCCACTGTGAGTATATGCAGTAATAAATAATTTTTATCTTTCTTATATTTTCTTTCTATAATTCCTAGTAAGAAAAATTCCAGTTTGACTTCTATATTTGTTGACAAAATTTCTTCCAGCCAGTTCTTTAGTAAATTACAAAATTTTTGCGCCTTTGGGCATTCCCACCACATGTGGTAGTAATTCCCAACGGTCTCTCCACACTTCCAACATATTGAGGATTTCCCCTTATTCATTTGTGCTAATCTTGTAGGGGGGAGGTGCCACCTATAGAACATCTTATAGAGGTTTTCCTTGTAGGAAGTTGCTAGTGTGATTTTTAAATTTTTTCCCCATAAACTTTGCCAATTGTCCAAATCAATATTGCGCCCAAAATATTTACACCAAATTATCATCATTTCTTTCACCTGTTCCTCAATCATATCTTGTTCTAATAAATATTGATATAGTTTACTTATGGTCTTGCCTTCCCTGCTAAATAAAATTTTATCTAATTCTAATGATTCTTGCTTTATGCCCCATTCCTTTTTATCTTTGCAAAATTTAGATTGAATTTGGAGATACGCCCACCATTCCAATTTGATTCCTTCTTCCTTTAAAGTATTTCTCACTTTATTTCTCCTTTCTCATTCAAAATATCTTTATAGGTGACAGCTCCCCCTCATTTTGTCAAATTTGGATGTGTGTACATGTCTAATGTTGACACCCAATTAGGAATTTCCATATAATTATTTCTTTTTTGTTTTTTCCAAATATCCAATAGTGCTCTCCTAATATAATGCCTCCGGAAGTACTGATGGACTGGATGTTTTTCCTCCCATAGAATAGCATGCCACCCTGTCTGTAAGTCATGAACTTCTAGTGCCAATAGTCTTGTGTTTTTAAGATGCATCCACTCACTTAGCCAAACCAACATTGCTGCCTGATAATACTTTGTCCAGTCTGGTAGGCCAAATCCTCCTCTTTCTCTAGCATCTTGTAATAATTTGCATCTGATTCTTGGTCGTTTCCATTGCCATATGAATTCTGAAATGAGTCTGTCCACATTTGTAAAAAAATCTTTTTTGGGCCAAATTGGTATGCATTGGAATAAAAACAATATTTTCGGACGAGCATTCATTTTGATGGTGGCTATCCTGCCCATTAGAGATAGCTGTAATTTTCCCAAATCAGACCTAATTTGCGCCATTAATTTGTCATAGTTATCTTCTTTAAGTGTGATGCATCTCACTGTTAATTGAATTCCCAAATATCTTATTTTTTTTTGTAATCTGAATATTTATCTTTCCCTCCACTTCTTTTTTTTCTTGCTCTTTTGTTCCTTTGTGGTTTCTTTTCTTTCATCTTCATCCTTTTGTTTAGTCTCTCTTGCGGCTCCCACTTCAATCTCTAATGGTCCACAAAATTGTTCATAAAATAACTTCGCTTTTTTGATTGAATCTAATCTGTATCTTTGTTCTTGCCATGTCAACAAGATTCCTTCTGGTATCAACCATCTAAAACTCACTCCTTTTGTTATTAAGAATTTTGTTAGGAACTGATAGTCTCTCCTCAAATCTCCAACTCTTTTAGGTATTTGTCTCAATATTATTATTTCTTTGTCTTTGTATTTCAATGCTGTACTTCTTGTTACTTGTAGTATCTCTGTCTTTAGTGCTTTTTTTGGTGAATCTTACATGTACTTCTCTCAGCAGTTTATTTCTCATTGCATATTTTGTATGTACTCTATAAAGACTTCATTGATCTTGTTTTAAATCTTTCTCCTTTGGTTCTTCTATTGCTTCTGCCAGGATCTCAGCAATCACCTCTGGTAGATTTTCTCCTTTTTCCTCTTCTATATTTTGAAATCTTAGATAATACTCAGAATGGTCCATTTCCAATATAATTATTTTTTTTAATGATTTTTATCAACTGCTATCAACTTTTTTTCTAACTCTTCAACCTTCTTTTCTGTTATTTCCATTTTTCCTCTACTTTTTGAATTCTTTCTTCATTTTTCCCAACCATCTCTTTCATTTCTTTTAGATCCTGCTTCAAATCATCATGCAGGAACTGTATAAGATTTTTAAAGTCCAATGTTTCAGAAGTTTTTGTTTCTGTCAATGATGGGCTTGCTGTTGGTTGCAAATGTGCTGTAAATTTCTTCATCTTGATATTATAAATTTATAATCCACTTTTGCTTTATTTGTAATCCAATTATCTAATCCTCCCCGATGGTTAGATTAGAAAAAAATAAAAAGGAAAAAAGAGAAAAAAAATCAATCCCCTTCCAAAAAAATAAATAAATAAATACAAAAGTTATTCCAGTAATAAAAAGGGAACAATAAGAAGAAGAAAAAGAAAAAAGAAAAAGAAAAAGAAAAACCACCCTTAAAAATAAAAACCACAAGGAAAAATAGAAAACAAAAATTTAATCTGAAACAAATTTTCTTCAGACTCTTCTTGTCTTAATCCACCTTCTCAACAGATCAGTTCTTTTAGAATCAAAAATAAAAATAGATAAGAAAGTGTATATGTATATATATAAACTTTCATATTATCCACTCCTTATTCCCTTTATTAAAAAAGTCCAAGAAAAGCAGGGAAAAAAATCCAATCTTTATTCAACTCAGCAAAGTTCAAATGAAGTACATCAAAGAGTTCAACAAAAGTAAATAAGGGAATAGGCAAAAAAATGTAGAAAGTACAAAGAAAATTAACAATCCAGACCTTCTCTCTTAAACATCTGCTTCCTTATCTTCGCAGACAGAGTAGTCAAGGTCAGCTTTGAAGTTAAAATTAATTCAAAGGTTTTTTTCCCCTTTTTCTTCTGCCACTAGGTGGCACTGCAGGCTAATTCAGTCAGTAAAACAAAGCCTTTTCAACACTCCTAAGTTTTCCTTTTAATTAGTTCTATTCAAACTTTAAACTCACAATTTTTTAGAACTATTTCATCTCTTTGTTTTAAAAAAAGAAAGTTCAGCTTTCTCCATTTAATTAAGCTTAGTTTTCAAAAAAAATCCCAACTTCTTTTTTTTCTCTCCAGAAAAAAATGCTTTTATCCAATACTTTCGCTTTCCTCACTGCTCAATGCTGGATGTGAGAGCTGAATACACACCCGCTCTCACTCCTCTCTTTCAGTCTCTTTTTTACTCTATTCACCACAAGTGGGTATGAAGGGAAACTTCTTTTTCCCAAAAAATTTTTCACCTTGATGTCACACGCTGTCTTCTTAAGTTTTTTTCTGTTTTGGCCGCCCCAGCTTTTTAGCAACTTCTAAGGTCGCTTTCTCTGCTGCCCAGTTTGAGAAGCTTCTCCTGACTAGCCAGGGGGGTTGCAACTCCCCTGTGCTGGTTGGACTGTGCTCCTCTTATTCATCGTCCCTACAGGACAACTTAGGTCACTCAGGACCTCGGACAGCAGAGATATTGGCAGATCTTTGGGAAGCTCCCAAAGAGTCCATCATGTCGCTGCGGCATTGGCCACGCCTCTCCAATATGGTATTTTAACATTCACAGGCCTCATTCATTTGTGGAAGATGGGAGGGGCAAAGGCTTTGGAAGGTGCTTAAGAGCTTCAGGAACTCCTGACAGAATTTTGAAGTGAATTGCACACCATTATCTGAGATGCATTTAGGAATGCCATGCAACTGATACACATGTTGCACAAAGAGTTTGGCCAGAGTCCCTGCAGATGGGATCTTGGAGCAAGCCACAAAGTGAGCTTGTTTAGAGAGAAGGTCTGGAATAACCCAAATCACGGTATTTCCAACACTCTAGCAGTTCCATAATGAAGTCCATTGATATTTTCTTCCATGGAGCAGTAGAGCTGGCCACAGTTTGTAACAGTCCTGGAGTCTTCTCAGGCCACCTTTTGGCCAAGGCACACACCAGACAACTGGCCACATAGTTGTCTATGTCCTTTTTCATGCATGGCCACCGAAATTGAGATTTCACTAGGTGGACAGTTTTCATGAATCCAAAGTGTCCCCACTATTTTTATCAATGGCTATGCTATAAAATCAAAACACATCGACTCATCGGAACATACAATTTACTTCCCACCCATGCTAAACTGTCTTTCATCAAGAGTCCATCTTTATGTTGCTGGAACCATTCACTCTTGCCAGACCTTCTTTAAGCATCTGCGCTAAATCTACCGCTATTGGCCGTTGAAAGGGTTTTTTGCTGTTTCATAAGAGCTGTTGTGGCTAGTTGTTGGGAGGGGATGATGGAGTTAACAACATCCTCCTTGGCACTGTTACATTGCAGCATCCTGGAGAAGGCATCTACAAGGAACCGCCCCCCCCCCCCCCAGGCAAATAATGCAGGGTGAAATTAAAATGATTGAAGTATCGAGCCCACCAAACTTGTTTCGGAGATAACTTTTGAGGTGTGCCTCCAGATTCTTGTGGTCGAACCATTCTTTGAAAGGGATCTTACTGCCTTTTAAAAATTGTCTCCAAGTGAGGAGAGCCCAGCAACACCACATAGGCTTCTTTCTTCCAGACAACCCAGTGCTTCTCCGCTTTGGAGAGCTTACATGAGATGTAAGCACAGGGTTATAATTCTCCTTTTGAGTTCTTCTGAAGTAGCACTGTTCCCATGGCCACATTGCTAGAATTCACCTGAATGATGAATGGCTTGTTGGGGTCTGAGTGTTTTAAAACTGGCTTGACTGGGAACAGTCAAATGTTTTCAAATGTTGCTTGGCACTCCATTGAGCACTTTAAGAGTTGACTTGGCTTCGATATGGTAACCCCCTTAGTTTTTAAAAAGTTTGTGATGGGCAGGGAAATTTGAGCAAAAGCAGGGATAAATTGCTGGTAAAAGTTAGTGAAGCCGAGGAAACTCTGCAGTTGTTTCCTCATCCAAAGTGCTTCCCAATCTAAGACTGCGCACACCTTTCCGGGATCCATTCCTATACAGTCCTGTGAGTTGTTACCCTAAGTCCATGATGGTGAACCTATGGCATGCGTGCCACAGGTGGCACACGTAGCCATATCAGTGGGCATGCCAGCTCAGCTCTGGCGCGCATGCGCACGCCAGCCAGCTGATTTTCAGGCCTTCTGGGCCCACCAGAAGTAGGGAAACAGGTTGTTTCCTGCCTCCAGAGGGCCCATTATTCTTTCTCACTTGGCTCTAGATCCTCTCTATGCATCTGGGAAGGGCAAAAACAGCCTTTCCCACTCCCTCGGAGGCCTGAAATGGACCATTTCCCAGTAGGACAGGAAGAGATGTCTAGGAGTCTCTGGAGGCTGGGGACAGCAAAAAACATCACTTCCTCTCCCACTGGGAGTTGGGAAATAGGCCATTTCAGGCCTCTGGGGGGCCTCTGAGGGAGTGGGAAAGGCTGTTTTTGCTCTTCCTAGATGCATAGAGAGGATCTGGAGCCAGGTGAGAAAGAAAAACGGGCCTACCGGGCCATCGTGTGCCAGAAGCAGGGGGGAGAGGGGTTGCGCACACATACACAGGGCAGGGCGCATAGAATTATGGGTGTGGCAGGCATGCGTGTGAACCTCCTCCGCCCCCTCCTCTCCTGGCACGCAATGGCAAAAAGGTTAGCTATCACTGCCCTAGGTAATTCAATTTTGTTTTATTAAAGTCATATTTGCATAAAGCTGGGCTTTTCTGAGCTTTTCAAGCTCATGCTCTGGCTAGTTTCACATGTTCTTCCATTGTTTCAGTGTAAATAAAAATGTCATCTAAATACATCAAAACCCTTTGTACAAATGCTCATTCAGGACCTCATTTATCGGAGATTCGATCAGAAGCGTCGCGGTGAGACAGGCGGGGAATTAGCAGGCTCTGATGAGCTCCACGAAAACCCGGACTGACGCTGACGAGGGATTTTCGGACCAGAACCATCATGGAGGGACAGGGAAGAAGGAGAGGAACCTCAGAAGACCAAGAGGAACAGGCAAGTTCCTCGAAGGTCAGAGGAAACTCTCTATGATTCGGCTGCGGGGGATGGCAGCCATCCTTTTTTTTTCAAATTTCAAGAAAAACAAAAGAGAATGGACAATAAGCCCTATAACAGAAGTGTTGTATAAATAAAAGGGGGGGAAAGGAAGTGAGAAGAGCTGTTTAAATTAAGACTGGACTATAAAACTGATTTGATATTTTTAAAGCTAAAAAGAGAAGCTAAGTAAGATTGTTAATGTAGATTGAAACAAAATGGATATTTGTTAGACAATCGGAAAGTGTGGATTGCAGAGAGACACCTTCAGGAGTAAAAAGGAATATTGCACCTTGATCTTTGTTTTGGAAAATTGTGAACTTTACAGATAACAGCCATGAGACCTTTTGGGGAGGATTTCTTTGTCTGCAAGCAGCTTGACTTTGGGAAAAAAAGGAATACAAAAGAACTTTTAAAATTAGAATAATATTAACTCAAAAAGAATAAAATGGCGCAGGAAATTAGAGAAATGATTAAATCGATGTACTTGTCATGGAAAATGGAAATAAGAGAAATAACTACAATGTTACATGGATGATTAAAATCTGAGGACACAAAAGCTGAGATGGAGCATACGCAAGTGGACAAGGAAATGAAGATGGCGAAGCAAGACATAGAGGCTGAAAATAAGGAAGATAAAGACAATGTGATTAAATATGAAGAAGTAACAGGACCTCATTTGTCAACTGCATAAAGACAGCTGGGGCCTTTTGCAGCCCAAAAAAGCAATACTTGAAACTGGTAAAAACCCAACAGGCAATTAAATGCTATTTTTTATTCATCGCCTATCTTGATTCTCACTCGATAATATGCCTCTCTTAAGTCCAATTTTATAAAAATTTTCTCCTTGGCAAGATGTCCCAACATATCTTTCATTAAGTGAGGAAGTATGTTTTCCATGCAATGGCATTTGCTCCACAGTAGTCCATGCACATCCTAAGTGACCTAGCTTTTCTCTCTCTAAAGAGCATGGGGGTTGCCATGCATTTCTTTGCCAGTTGAATAAAACCCCTGGCTAGGTTTTTGTCAATTAATGCTCAGATTTCTTCCATTTGTCTTAAGTGTCATCAAGTACAACTTAGGTTTTGACAGTTTGGCCACAGGGACAATCTCGATAGCACAGTCTATAGGGTGCGGGTGGGGGTGGGGGGAAGCACATCAGACTCCTTTTCAGTGAACACCTTGGACAAATCCCAACATTCATTAGATTCTGGCCCACTGGGTTTTTCTTGCATCTTCAGCTTTCACTTTTCTAATTAGTGACATGCTGACTTGCTGCTGGAAGTCTGGCTCCTCATCTGTGTTCCTACACACAACATACCATTGGCGATGAAGGGGTGATTGCTGGGCCCTTAGCCAATGTAGAGATAAAAGAGGCACATGTGAGTTGTGACTGTTTTGGAAAGAGAATGGCTAACTCACCACAGTTTGCTCCATTTGATCCTGAAACACAGATGTGGGATTCTTATTTAATCCTTTTTGACTGTATATTGGAATCTAATGACTATACAAATATCACAGACAATTGTAAACGAGCACTTTTTTTTAGCATTTGTGAAAAAGAAGTGTTTGAGATGGCGAGGGCCCTCATTGCGCCCCAACCCTGGCAGATGGTTCCTTGGGACATATTATTAAGCAAATTGAGGGAACATTATGCTCCTCGACCATTTTGCATTACTAGAAAACATGCTTTTTACCATAGGGGCTAGGCGGAGGGTGAGTCTATCAGTTGTTATATGGCGGCCCTGAGGAAAGCAGCTATCTATTGTGAATTTAGCAACTTAGATGAAGCCCTTCGAGACAGATTGGTCTGTGGGGTTCGGGATATTTGGTTACAGAGACAATTATTGGTGAAACCAACGTTAACGCTATAGACAGCAGTAGAGGTGGCGCAAGCCACTGAATCATCAAATAGATTGACAGAGGAAATACAGAAGCTGGGCAGCCCTCTGGCTGCTAGCAGGAGGAAACCATCCATTGGTGAAAGGTGGAATTATGGGAGGACACTAAAGATGAGGGAGATAATCATGATGTCCATCGGTTGAGAGTGACCAGCAAGAATCGCAAATTGACAGAGGATTGGAAGTTGTTCTCCTTGTGTATAGGGTGCAACAGAAACCATCCAAGAGCTATGTGTCACCATAAAAACACCATTTGTAGACGGTGTGGGAAGAAGGGTCACCTAGCACAAGTTTGCCATGCCGTGTTGCCTGCCCCACCCCACCCCCCAACTGGGCAGACTTCAATTCATAATGGGGGGAAGAGTGGCCCACCAAGGCTAAGAACCCCAGAGGATGAGTGTTTTACTATTAACACAGACGCCTGTTGTTCAGAGAGGGTGAGCAATCAAACCGGGATTCTGGGAAGTAGTAAAATTTACATTACTGTCCTTATTGCGGGATCTCCCTGCCGGATGGAAGTGGATATGGGGTCAGCAACAACAATTGTATCCTGGCAGACTCTACAGAAATTGGTGCCACACAGAGCCGAGCAGAAGCTTATGTATAGTCGCATTCATTTGAGAGATTGTTTGAGAGATTTAATTTAGTGACAGATCATAAGCTGCTGTTGGGACTAATTGCGGGGGACCGGCAAACACCGCAGATCCTGTCCCCAAGAATGACGCGTTGGACAGAGTTTTTAGCAGCATATAGTTATCGACTTACACATCGACCCAGCATTAAACTGGGCCATGCTGATAGCCTAAGACAATGTCTGCTACCTAATCTAGTGGAGGAACCAGCTCCAGCAGCATTAGTACTGCTGATTGAGACCATACTGTCTGTTCTTGTTATGGCTGTGGAAGTGGCAACCCAGTCAAGAAAAGACCAAATGATCATGCAAGTGTTAAACTGGGTGTGGAGGGGATGGCCTAAAGAGACAGGGAATATAGAGTTTAAGCCATTCCGGGCAAGGCAATATGAACTTTCAGTGCAGAAGGGTTGCCTATTGTGGGGGAATCGGGTAGTGATACCCTCAAGGCTAAGGAAATCATTATTAGAGACTCTACATGAAGGCCACCTGGAATTGTAAGGATGAAGGTGTTGGCCTGTAGTAATCTGTGGTGGCCAAATAGAGACAGAGATATTGCAGAATGAGTGGTATTGTGTCAAGCATGCCAGCAATTGAGACCAGCACTTTCTGCAGCACCACCATGGGACTGGGAATCACTGAAAGGCCCCTGGTCTAGAATACACCTCGGTTTTGCAGGGCTGATAAAGGGGGTGTCCTTCCTAATTGTTGTTGATGCATATTCCAAATGGCTGGAGGTGGCCATAATGAGGTCAACCACAACAGACACTGTTGTTAGAGTATTAAACAAAATGTTTGTGACACACAGGTTGCTGGACGTGTTGGTATCAGACAATGGGCTGCAATTTACGGCAACAGCATTCGAGGTATTCCTAGTAAACCGAGGAATACATCACGCCCTTGTTGTGCCAATTCACCCTGCAAATAATGGGCAGGTGAAGCGAATGGTGCTAACGACGAAAGAGGCGTTGACTCGAATGGGTCCAGGGGACTATCAGGAGAAACTTGATAAGTATATGTTCAACCAACACATCACTCCCTGTGTAGCCACCAGAAAGAGCCCAGCCAAATTACTTTTGGGTCGCTTGCTGAGAACAAATTTAGACAGAATACACCTCGATTATATGACAGAAACCCTCACAGACTGGGAAAGTATGGTCAGAACTTTGAGCAAGGTGATCTAGTATACGCCAGGTCAACCCAAATGGGTGCCGGCACAGATTACAGAAGTTATGGGTCCCCATTCGTACCAGGTGGTGTTCAAGGATGGGTGCCTGTGGCGCCGACATATTGAACAGCTTCGGAGCCTCTGCCTCTGAACAATTTTGCCTTATTGTAGTAAACAGCAAACAGCCTGCTTTACTTTCATTTTCGTTTTCAGCATAACTTGATTAGCACAAAGAAAAAAAAATCTGCTCCAGCAATTTACCTCTTTGCAGCAAGCAGCAGAGCCCTGCGCAAAACAGCTGAGAGCAAATCAGCTGAGAGTCGGGAGACCGATCCAATCAACTTGTGCTAATTAGGCTGTGCTGAAGCTGAAAGGAGCTGTTTTTTCTTGCTGTTTGCTTGCAAGGAGGTAACTGCTGGGAGGCAAAGGCCAAAGGGTAGGGGCCAGTGGGTAGGCGGGGCTACATTTGGTGTATAAGACGCACCTAAATTTTTACCCCCTTTTAAGGGAGGAAAAGGTGCATTTTATAATCTGAAAAATATGGTACTTTCTTGCTTGCAGTCCCTGTCCTCTGGAACATTTCCCCTAAGATACACCTGGCCCCTCTCCCATGTTTAAAAGAGCCTTGAAAACCTGCTCTTTCTCCAGACCTTGGGTTTTCTGTGCTGTACTGTTCTTCATTGGTTGTTCTTTCTTCTGCTGTTTTGGTTTTTAGATTGCATTTTGTGATTGTTTTTACTATAGGCCATCCAGGCATTTTAGAGTTGTTAATCATTCCTCCTCCTGTTTATCTTTTTCAGGTATGTGAAAAGTCAACGCCACACCATCCAAGTGGACTATATAGAATATATGGATGAACTGGCTTCTCTGATTGGTGTCAAGCCCAACATATGGTCTTGGTTTATCACAGATCCTAAGCTGGCCCAGGAGCTTTTCTTTGGGCCTTGTACTCCATATCAATATCGCTTGCAAGGACCAGGAAAATGGGAGGGAGCCAGGAAAGCTATCCTGACCCAGCATGAACGGATCTTGAAACCTTTGAGAACCAGACCAGTTACTCAATCAGACAACAATGCCTTAGTGCCCCTTTGGTTTAAGTTGGTTGGCCTTCTTGTTCTGTTCGCTGCAATTTGGGCTTATTTTTAAGTCCACAGAAGTCATATTCCCCTAATGCCAATCCCAACCTACATGGATTTTGGCATTATGATTTCATCTTTGTGCCTATAATAATTTAAGTCTGCACATATAAACAGACTTTATTTCTCTAAAAGCAGCAAACATTTACTACATTATGTGTAAGTTTCACCCACAAATGATTGTTAATATTTCTTGTTAGGGGACAGTTTTGTGTTTTCATTTTATTGATTGCATTTTTATTGGTCAATGATAATAAAGTTCTGTCTGTATCATATATTTCTGTTATCCTTCTATTCATATGAGTCAGTTTTGCTAGATGAGAATGCATTTTCTTAAGCATGAAGCAAAGTAAACTGCCTAAATATAACCTGTACAAATAACATTACTTGGAACTTCTCTAGAAATTTCACTTTCCCTGCAATAAAATAATTGTAAACAGACAGATGCTGTCACTATGTCTGAATGGAAAGAACACTGAACAAAGACATGGAAAAAAGAGTAATTTTAATGTAATGTACCTGTTTCCTTTGTTGCCAAGACTCTCTGATAGATTTCAGAGGTAGAGGTGGGAATGATGTTCCAAATGGGAAAAAAGCTACACTTCTGTACCATTTTCTCAACTCCTCAGTGTTTGCCAAACAGCGTAAATCATTCCATGAGAATTTTCCAGTTATAATGAATTCACCTTTGGGTTGTGTTTGCAGGGAGTGGTGGAAAGACATGTGTTGGAATATGGAATGTTACAGTGTTACCTTGGTACTTTTATACTGCTTCAAAACTCATTGGATTCGTTACTCAATGCATTTTGACATGAAAATATTGTTCTAGTACTTGGCCTTTGTTTAGTACTCAATGCATTGCTATAGGAAGAGGGGGACAGCTGTGGGGAACAGACAAGAAGTCAGCCATGCTAGGAAAGTCACTGACATAGGAAAAGGGACAGATGGAAAGTTCTTTTCAGCTGAAATAAAGGGTTATATGGTAAGTCACATGGTTTAGGACTTGTTTTTTTAGTACCCATTACACCTCCCAGAACCAATTAGTGCAGTGATGGCTAACCTTTTTTTTCTCAGGTACCAAAAACATGCATACCCGCAATAGCACGCACATGTGCCCACATCCATAATGCAATGCCCCCCATGCATGCCCCACCCCTTGTGCATGAGCGTGTGCCCCACGTATGCTCCCCCATTCCCTGCGCCCCATTTTGGGCCTAGCAGGCCTCCCTGAAACCTCTGGAGGCAGGAAACGGCCCCTATCCAGACTTCTGGTACTTCCGGGAGGCCCGTTTTTCACCCTCTCAGAGCCTCTGCTCAAGCCCTATACTTACCTGCCATACAAAATGGGCCACATGGAGGCTCCTCGTATGGGCGGGGTGGCATGGGCATGCGCGCACATCTCCCGCATGCGCAGCAGAGACCTGAAAATCAGCTGGCTGGTGGGAGGCGTGTGCACATGCACAGTGGAGCTGACCTAGGGCAACGGCTCGCATGCTCGCAGAAATGGCTCTGCATGCCACCTGTGACACATATGCCATAGATTCGCCATCATGGAATTAGTGCCTAGTACCAAGATACAACTATAGTGAGAAAAGTCGAGGAAATAGTGACCAACAATATTGGCAGTTTGAAACAGATAGTGACAATCAGTTCAAGAATAATCTAAGACAGGGATGTCAAACTCAAGGTCCAGGGGCTGGATCTGGCCTGTGGGCCCCCCTGGAAACAGTGAAGGAGTGGCCCACAGTGCTTCTGCCAGCAATCCCCCTCCCCCCGAGGTCAAACACAACCCTGATGCGGCCCTCAATGAAATCAAGTTTCACACCCCTGATCTAAGAGAATTAACTGGAAATAATTCCTTTCAGAACAAATTCTTCTGCCCTTATTTTGCCATCATTGTGTCACATTTAGAAAAATTGAGAGTATTAGCGGGAACTACTGATAACACAGTTCACGTTTGAATTTCAGTGCACATGTTCATCTTTACTGCAGCCAAGAACAACCAAGTTAACAAACAAAATATAATTCTTACCATTAATGAACAACCTCCTGTTGAAAAATTAAGATGTACTCCATTAAAATGCACTTAAGATGATGGCAATGAGTGGCTCTTATGGCTCTAGAAGCTATTATAGGTAATCCTCAATTTACAACAGCAATGAGGACCAGGTTTTCCATTGCTAGGCAATGCAGTCATAAAATGAACTCACAATCCTGGTTGATGTCATAACCCCAGAACTATGTGGGTCATTAAGTGGTGGTAATCTCAGGCAAGATGCGCACAGGTGCTAGTAAATGTGGGCAGTAGTGTGGGTGTTCTGTACCCTGGAAGGGCCAGCACTAGTGGGCAGGGACAGATAAAAAAAGTGGCAGGAGCAGGATCAACTTCTGACTTCCTGCTGGCTTCCCATTGGGAAGATTTCTCTTATATAAACAGGAGGAACAAAAGAACAGTTTTTCCCATTAAAAAATAGATAAAAATAATGAAACTAAATATAAACCAGAAAAATATAAAAACATGAATTTCTTACAAAATCTATAATCTACAGTAGACTTATGACCTTTAAGTCCATTTGGTATGCTTGTTAGGAAGAATGAACAATAGTTATAAATAATAATGTACAATTTCAAAGCCATTGCTATTTTTTATTCATCTCCCCCCACCCCCAGGTTTTATAACTTTATGGTTTCACAGGAGAACTTAAAAATATAATTTAAGTTTAAAACAAATTGTCAATTATTTGCTTCATCATACAAACAATGATGTTATTTTTATTTATATGTGTCACCGTCTTCCTGTTTCATAGAAAGACAAAAACTAAGGGCTCATCCTGCCAACTGCATCATGAAGATCCTGTAAGAAGTTAGCACCCACCCCTCTCCTAAGAAAATGAAAGATTCTAGGAAATATTAAAAAGGCAGAATATTATATTTTCCCTAAAGGAGAAACATGTTTCTAAAGACAAACTCAGAGCCTCAGCACCCTGTCCCCCCAGCAGATATTTTGGTGCCAACCTATCTACAAGACAAAGGTTGGGCCAGCTTATCTACAACACAAAAGACATGGTCATCAGGACATGATAGGATTAGCCCTCATTCAAGATCCAAACCAGGACAAAGTCATTAAGCTATAATAGATTTCCCAAAGCCCCTTCATTACATCATCACCCAGCAAGATTCAACCAGGCCTGGGACAACTTATAAAGTTAGGAGCCTGGTTTAGCTCAGCAGACTAAAAGCATAGTGATCAACACCAGCTGTCTGCAATTACTGTAAGTTCAAATCTCACCAGGCTCAAGGTTGACTCAGCCTTCCAGCCTTTCTAAGGTAGGTTAAATGAGGACCCAGTTTGTGGGGGCAATAAGCTGACTTTGTATAAATATACAAAAGTATGAAGGCTATTGCTTAACGCATTGTAAGCCGCCCTGAGTCTCCGGAGAAGGGCGGCATATAAATCAAATTTTAAAAAAAAGTTACCACTGCATGGCCCCATGGGAGTCTGACAACCAATACATACATTTCTTAAACAGGGACAGGAAGCTCCAAGGCAAGGCCCAAGAGAGGGTATAAATCTATCTCCCTCTCTCACCCATATGCTTTTTTTTTTTGCCCAGGACCTCAAACCATGTGGTCCTGTTCACCATTAAAACCTTTCCAAGCAGTCTCCATGTTTCCAGTGTCTTTCTTCTCACTTGAAATTGAACCCAGATTGACATTTCTTCCAACAACTTGGCACCCAAAGATGGGACTCCAAGCTAACCTGACCAATGGACCTGGGAAGCCTCCCTTGCTGGCAGCAGACCCATTGAGTCTGTGGGTGAGTTTTCCTGGATCTTGGCCATTTGGAACAAAAGTTTTAAAGGGGTTTTGTGTGTTGAGCTCAAAGGCTGCTTGGAAAGAAGGTGAGTACCTCTAAATTTTAATTTTTAAAGCCCAGAAAAGCATGGGAAATGTGTGTAGGCCTATGAGAGGGCCCTTCTCCCAATCACAGCTGGATCTTGCTCCCTCTGTGCATTTCCTAATCACAAAAAGACCAACAGTTTGGAGAGCATGGGGGATTTGCCAGAGCACAGGACCTTCTGTTAGGGAAAAGGGAGGGAGTGTGTGAAAATGGAATGGAAAAGTGAATGAGAAGTTAAACTTGGGCAACTAGCTGGAAAGTCACTGAGCAAAGCCCTAAAAAGGGGGGGAGGGTCCTTACCTCTGAGAAGCAAGCAGAGGTCCCCCAGGACTTTAGTGAGTTCGAAAACTGAGGCGGGAAAAGGAAAATGGCCAGGGAAAGAGGTGCCCTTTCACTGTGGGGAGCAGTGGAGTCCTCTCGGACACCTTTTTGGTCTGCAAACTGACAGTGGAGTTCCCTCAGAGAAGAGGTCATTACTTTGTAGAGGGGAGCAGAGTCCTCCCAGACCCTTTTTGGTCTGAAAACTGAGATGGGGCGAGAGTTTCACTAGGAAGCCCAAGATTCACCAGGACTCGGCACGGCCAAATTGAATCCCTACATTGGAAAGGGAAACATGGGATGCTCTAGCTCGAGGGTCAGAATAGGCTCCCTGGGAGAAGACTTGCTTGATGCCTGGGATGAAAAGAGGCAGTTTCCTGTCTTCAGTGGGGCATGAAAAAGGGAAAAAAATGCAAAAAGGTTGTGTAAAGAGTGGACTTTGCTCAGGGATGAAGCTGGAGAACCAATTTGGCTAAATAAAGGCACTTTCCCTTTCATGGATCACTGCCTTGTTATAATGAAGGGGCTTGCGCAGCGCAATGAAGCTATGAGCTATGCCATGCAGGGCCACCCAAGATGAACAGGTCATAGCAGAGAGCTCTGACAAAACATGATCCACTGGTGAAGGAAATGGCAACCCACTCCAATATCTTTGCCATGAAAACCCCATGGACAGTATCAAAAGGGAAAAAGATATGATGCTGGAAGATGAGCCCCTCAGGTCGGAAGGTGTCCAATATGCTATTGGGGAAGAGCAGAGGGCTAGTACTAGTAGCACAAGAAAGAGTGAAGCAACTAGGCCAAAGCCAAAAGAACGCTCAGCTGTGGATACATCTGGTGGTGAAAGGAAAGTCCGATGCTGTAAAGATCTATAGTCAATAGGAACCTGGAATGTAAGATCCATGAATTAAGGCAAGCTGGATATGGTCAAATAAGAGATGACAAGACTGAAAATTATTATTATATTATATTATATTTATATACCGCTCTACTCCCGGGGGACTCAGGGCGGTGTACAGACAAATGATAAAATACATATAATACAAATATTTTAAAGAATTGATTAAAATACAATTAAATAATTTGGTCTTAAACCTAAAATTAAAACTCTAAATTTATGAGATTAAGATTTAAGAATATAAGAGCAATTTTAGAAGAGGTTAGTCCAGGCCAGCCTGCTGGAATAGAAACGTCTTGAGGGCACGGCGGAAAGCGCGGAGATCTGGGATTGTCCGTATCTCCGGGGGGAGCTTGTTCCACATGGTGGGTGCCCCCACAGAGAAGGCTCTCCCCCTGGGGGCCGTCAGTCGACACTGTTTGACCGACGGCACCCTGAGAAGCCCCTCTCTATGGGAGCGTACTGGTCGGTGAGAGGGTACTGGTGGCAGAAGGCGGTCTCGAAGATACCCCGGTCCTAAGCCATGGAGCGTTCTAAAGGTGGTAACCAAAACCTTGAAGTGCACCTGGAAGAACACAGGAAGCCAGTGCAGCTTGCGCAGGAGGGGTGTCACATGGGAGCGCCACATCGCTCCCATAACTACCCGCGCGGCTGCATTCTGGACCAATTGGAGCCTCCGGGTGCTCTTCAAGGGGAGCCCCATGTAGAGAGCATTGCAGTAGTCCAGGCGGGAAGTGACGAGGGCATGAGTGACCGTGTTTAATGAGTCCCGATTTAGAAAGGGGCGCAACTGGCGTATCAGGCGAACCTGATAAAAAGCCCTTCTGGCCACAGCCGTCAGGTGTTCTTCTAAAGATAGCTGTGAGTCCAGAAGGACGCCTAAGTTTCGAGCCCTCTCCGTGGGGGCCAATGACTCGCCCCCAATAGTCAGCGTTGGCACCAACTGACTATATCGGGATGTCAGAAACCACAGCCACTCGGTCTTGGATGGGTTGAGCCTGAGTCTGTTCCTCCCCATCCAGATCCGTACAGCCTCCAGGCACCGGGACATCACTTCAAGGGCATCATTGGGGTGGTCTGGGGTGGAGATGTACAGCTGGGTGTCATCAGCGTACTGGTGGTACTTCACCCCGAAACCACGGATGATCTCACCCAGTGGCTTCACATAAATGTTGAACAGAAGGGGCGAGAGAACCGATCCCTGTGGTACCCCACATATAAGGGGCCTCGGGGTCGATCTCTGCCCCCCTGCCAACACAGACTGCGACCGGTCAGAGAGAAAGGAGGAAAACCATCGCAACACGGTGCCCCTCACTCCCAACTCTTCCAGCCGGTGCAGCATGATACCATGGTCGATGGTATCAAAAGCTGCTGAGAGATCTAATAGGACCAGGGCAGAGGAACAACCCTTGTCCCGAGCCCTCCAGAGATCATCAACCAATGCAACCAATGCCGTTTCTGTGCTGTGTCCAGGCCTGAAGCCCGACTGGAACGGATCCAGATAAGATGATTCATCCAGGTACTGAGGAAGCTGTTGTGCTACCACACTCTCAACAACCTTCGCAACGAAGCGAAGGTTGGAGACTGGACGGTAATTAGCCAATATTGCCGGGTCCAGGGAAGGCTTCTTGAGGAGAGGTCTCACCACTGCCTCTTTCAAGGCAGCAGGAAAGACACCCTCACTCAGAGAAGCATTTATAATCCCCTGGAGCCAGCCTCGTGTAACCTCCCGAGAGGCCAGCACCAACCAGGAGGGACACGGGTCCAATAAACATGTGGTAGCATTCAGCCTCCCCAGTATCCTGTCCACATATTCGGGAGTCACAGAATCAAACTCTTTCCAGGTGGTATTCTCAAGACCTGCCTCCATCCTTTCCCCTGAATCTACTATGTCAGAGTCCAGGTGTTCCCGAATCTGAGCGATTTTATCATACAGATATTGAACAAAATCCTCGGCTCTACCCTCCAAGGGGTCTTCCCGCGCTTCCTGAAGGAGCAGGGAGCGGGTCACCCTAAACAAGGCGGCTGGGCGGTTATCTGATGATGCAATAAGAGCGGAAAAATAGTTATGTTTTGCCGCTTTTATCGCCACTAGGTAAGTCTTAATATGAGATCTTACCAGTGTTCGGTCAGATTCAGATTGGCTGGCTCTCCAACTGCTCTCCAGGCGTCTTTTCTGATGCTTCATCTCCCTCAGCTCCTCAGTGTACCAAGGAGCCAGGCGAGATCGGCGTCGAGTCAGAGGCCGCAAAGGCACGACTCGATTCAAGGCCCCGGCAGCCTCCCTATCCCAGGTGGCCACCAGGTCTTCGATCGAGCCATGTGCCAGAGCCTCAGGAAATGGCCCAAGCTCCTTCTGGAACCTATCTGGGTCCATCAGGCGCTTGGGGCGGAACCACCTTATCGGTTCCGCCTCCCTGCGGCGGGGTGTGGTGGTTCGAAGGTCAAAGTGAAGGAGGGAGTGATCCGACCATGACAAGGGCTCAATCACTATATCCCCTATCTCAAGATCACTCAACCACTGACCAGAGACAAAAACCAGGTCCAGCGTGTTTCCCTCAGTGTGAGTAGGGCCATGAACTAACTGGGTCAGGTCCATGGCCGTCATGGAAGCCATGAACTCCTGAGCCACCTCAGACGCCTCACCGATGGATGGCAGGTTGAAATCTCCCATGACTATAAGCCTAGGGATATCAACCGCCACCGCGGCTATAACGTTGAGTAGCTCAGGCAGGGCTGCCGCCACGTAGCAGGGAGCCAGGTACGTAACTAGCAAGCCCATCTGTACCCCATGACCCCACTTCACAAGGAGGGACTCACATCCGACCGTCTGAGGAACAGTGGCCTCCTTCGGGCCAAGACCTTCTCTAATGATAACTGCCACCCCCCCACCCCTCCCCTGTTAAAATTGACATCTTAGGAATCAGTGAACTAAAATGGACAGGAATGCTGAGCTTCTGTTGATGTCACAGCACCTGGAGCAAGCAAGGGATTCTCTCCCGAAGCTGACAGCTCCGTTTGCTGCATCTGGAGGCTGATTAAAGCCATTCTTGAGAGGGAAAAGCTCTGGGAAAGTGAGGGGAGCATTCCAGCTCTGAAGTAGAGGTGCAAGCTCCTGGAAGAAGCTGAGGAACTCCTCGGGGCCAACGCATCAAGAGGATGCCTGGAATGGCATCCCAAAGCCGTGACTATATCTAAGCAGGAAGTCAAGACATCCCGGTAATCGCATTTAACTTGATTCGATTTTAAATTGGAAGAAAACCAAGGGAACTTTGAAAGGCATTTCTACCATGAACTTTGATTTTGCTCAGCATATTTAAACTAAAATTAAGAAGGGTGGCAAAAGGGTTTTGGAGGCAGACTGAAAGAGAAAGAGTGACATTGTCTTGGATAAGATCGTAAAAGAGAAAGATTGGACTTTGTTATTCTTAATAAAACAATCTCTCTGCTGTTCGTAAATCTGGACTCTCTGAAGATCCGGTGAAGGGGAGTACTGATTCATTCAAGCTATTTTTGAAATTCACCCTGGAAGCTACAAGTACAACGCCATTTGCATGAGTTGTCAATTTGGAACAGCTTTCTGAATGCGAAACTTAACATATGGTGCTCTTTGATTGCCATCTAGTGGTCAATCCTGGGATTTAATCTATAATTAACTTAACCCTCTTTTCTTTTTGAGAAATTATTTATTGTGATTGGTCTGGTAATTATTATTATCTAAGGGTTATTATTATTATTATTATTATTATTATTATTTAGTATTTGATAGATATTAAATGAGAATTGTTAATTATTAATTGATTATTCACCTCTTAATTGTAAAACTACAGCTTATTTGCCTTAATTAATTGCTTTTCATACTTACATCAAAGACAGATACACTTTTAGACTTATTATTTACTAATTAATTGTAAAATTAGTTTGTCTTTTTTTATTGAAAAAGTTTTTCAAATACAGATTTTCCCCCCTCCCCCCTTCCCCCCACATATTATATATTTCATAAATCAAGTTAACCTTAAAATACAATTCCCCCCCTTCCCTCCCTATCCCTCCCCAACCACCCCTTCCCCCCCAACCCCTCGGACTTCCACTATATAAAACCCTAGTAATCCCAAACACAATATATATTACTCATCCCCTTTATATTCTACCCCCTGCATTCTGTTCAGCATTACCATATTCGTCTAATCTCCCTCAGCTGAAAGCTATATGATATTTTCTGGTTTGATATTTATTTTGTACATAATCAATCCACCTTTTCCATTCCTGTGCATAATTCTCTTGCGTATAATCCTTTTAAAAAGCTGAAATCTTCGCCATTTCTGCAAATCCGGCCATCTTCTGGGTCCATTGATCAATAGTAGGCAGGACATCTTTCTTCCAATATTGGGCAACCAACAATCTAGCTGCTGTCACCATATACAATATCAGTTTTGTTTCCCCCATTGTAAAATCCTTAACTATACCCAATAGAAACAATTGTGGAGAAAATTGTAGTTTTTTCTTCAAAACATTTTGCATAACCCACCAAATTTTTATCCAAAAAGCCTTCACTTTCTTACAAGTCCAAGTTTATTTGTCTTAATTGCTCTTCATATTTATTATATTAGAGATAGATAGACTTTTAGAGTTATTGATTTCAATTCAAATATTGAGATAAAGTAGTCTTACTACCATGAAACTGAACGATATTGACAAAGATACGTGGCAGTGCATGATTGATTGGAGAGATCTTTTAGGCCTATCCAAAATGGCTACGACCACAACAACACTTAAGAAGAAGACGTTTACATCTTCCTCCTCCCCATCTCCGATAACAATTCCACAGATACTAAGGAAATCAGCCGAAGATGTCTCACCCTCGGGTAAATCCCCAGCTATATCCTGAGAACTGCAAGACATTCTTAAATCCATACAGGATACGGTACTCAAGAATCAAGATACGCTAGTTAATAATCAAGAAAGTACTTCTAAAGTACTTGAGGAATTAAAATCGAATGTGACAACATTAACAAATGAGACAAGGCAATTCCACACAAGATTTGAAGAGATCCAGAATACCTTAATTAACCATGAAGAGCGACTACAAACTATAGAGACGAAAACACCCAAAACGGATAACAGACTAGAAAAAATGGACTCTCACTATGCTATGATCAATAAAAAGATGGAAAATGAGATAGTGATGCTTGAGATGGACAGGTCTGGGTATTTTTTACGATTCCATAATGTGGTGGAGGAAAAAGAAGAATGTCTCAAAATGTGATGGGAGAAATAATTGCGGGAATTCTAGGATGGGACCAACTCAATGCAACAAGGGAGGTTGATGACATTTACCGCGTTTACACTAGTTACGCCAGGCGACATAATCTCCCAAGAGAAATCCACATTCGTTTCTCTAAGAAGGCAGTTCGGGAGGAGGTACTTCAGAAAAGGGATCAAACATTCACTTACAAAGGGAAGCATATTACAGTATTACCACAATTACCAAGACGTGTATGGGACTCTAGAAGACAATTCGACTTTCTTACAACTAACTTAAGAAAATACGGAATTCGGTATCGCTGGTTAATGACAGAGGGGTTATTGTTCACATGGCAGAGTCAGAGGATTAGACTTGAAACCCCACAAGACGCACAGGAATTTTATGAATCTCAATTTACTCCCTTTGATCGAGAAAGTGAAGGGGAACCAGAGAGTAGGAGCTTGGAGACAAGGATGGAAAGTCATGATGAACAGGAGAAGATGAACAGAAAAGAAAAGGTCGGGGATGGACTTGGATTGCAAGGGGAAACTAGATCAGAAAAACAGAAGGCCATAGGTAAGTGAGGATATGGAAGAGGGGCTACACCTGTTTTCGGTGAATATTAATGGTCTAAACGCCCCAAATAAAAGAAAGAAAGTTTGGCTTAACTTACAAAAACAAAATTATGATCTAATATGTCTACAAGAAACCCACATATGTAAAGACCAGCAAAGGGTGTTAGTTAGTCCCAAACTTGGGAAATTGTATGTATCCCTGGCTGACCAGAAAAAACAAGGTATTGCGGTGTATGGCCGTAAAGGATTAGTGACTCAACAATTACATGCAGATGAAGAGAGAAGAACATTATGTTTGGAGATTAAAATAGGTTTAAAATTGACTTTACTAGTAATTATCTATGCTCCCAATATTGATCAAAAAAACTTTTTAAAAAAACTGTATAAGAAGATAGCTGATCTCGATTATGAAAATTTATGTATTTTGGGAGATTTTAATGCAATCTCAGACGTAGGTAAGGATTATGAACCAGGGAGGGGATCCCAAAAATATGCAAAAGGACAAAGAAAAACACTACCAAAAACTTGGGACAAATTGGCCCAAACTGAAATAGGACTGTCAGATGCATGGCGAGATTTACACCCTAAAGAAAAATAATACACCTACTTCTCCCCCAGGCATAGGTCGTGGTCATGGATTGACACGTTTTGGTCAACATCAGAGATTAAAGAGGCGATTAAAGAATTGGAGATAGGTACGAATGTATGGGCAGACCACCATCCTATAATAATCAAATGGGCAGGGGTTAAAAAAAAGAGTGAGATGGTCCATGAGAGCTGAATTAATGAAGGATGAGGATTTTGTTAATATGATAAAAATGGAACTACAATTTTTTTTTATGGAAAACAAAAGAGAGGACACTTCTTTACAAAATACTTGGGACACTGCTAAGGCCGTAGTACGAGGATTGGCAATAAAATACTTAGCCCACAAGTGGAAAGAAGAAAGGTCAAAAAGGGTGGAGCTAATATCAGAGTTAGAAAAAGTGGAAGAGGTAAAGAAGAGGTAGAGAAGATATAATTTTGGCATTTAAAGGCTTAGCTGGAAATATTGAGATTCTGGATGAGAAAATTGAGCAAATAAAACAATCTGAGGAAATTCTGGAAAGCAAGTTGGGAGAAACAGAAAACAAAATCCAAAAGACTGAATTAGATGTAACAATGATTCAATATAGAGATATGGAGTTTGCTTTAAGAATCAGAGGTGTGAAGGAAAATAAACAAGAGAATTTGAAGGAGATGATGGCAGAAGCATTGGCTCAAATGCTGGGAGATCAAAAAACTAATTTACTGTGGCAGATCGACAAGATTTTTCGTGTTAACTCATGGGTGGCAAGGCAGAAACATTTACCAAGAGATATTGTAATATATTTTACTACAAGGAAAATACATAATGAAATTTTACAAGCTACCTTTCAGGCTAAGCTGCAAGTGGAGGGTCAGGAAGTTATGACAATGAAAGAAATCCCCCCTAAAATGCTGAGAGCCAGAAAGGAATATTCCTTTCTGGTAGATGAACTGAGAAATCGACAGATACAATATAGATGGGAGGTGCCAGCTGGAGTGGTGGTGATTTATTCTGGAGAAAGATATCGTTTAAATACAGTATGAAAAGCAAAAGATTTTTATGTCAATGTACTGAAAGCTGGATCTTCGAAGTCTCCAGAGGCTAGAAGAGATAAGGAAGAACTGATGACAAAAAAGCCAGAGAATGAAGAATTACTGACACTAGCACAAGGGGGAGGATCAAATATTCAAGAAGACTTAATGCAAACTGACTATTGTTCAAGATTTGGATGTACTTCAGGTGACAGAGGAGCCTAGAGAACAAAGACAGACCAGTGCAACAGCAGCAGCAGCAAAACGTAAAGAAGAACTAAGGATGCAGCAACCCCAGAAGGCAACCCAAGAATCCACAAAAACAGAAGCAGTGGGAGGAGCCAGGTCAAATGCACCAAGAACATCAGCAAATGCTCCAGATGCTTCAGAGGTCCAGAGATGACCACTAGGTTTTTGACCTGGAACATCATCGGTTTGAATTCACCACAAAAGAGGAGAAAAATATTTCATTATTTGAAGCATTTAGAAATGATGTTATTTGTTTACAAGAGACTCATATTAGAAGTCAAGATCAAAAATATCTGAGAAATGCAAGGTTAGGAACACATTTTGTAGCGTCGGCGCAAGATAAGAAAAATGGTATAGTTGTATAGCTTAAGCCAGATTTAATTGCAAATTTAATTGAAGCTGATGACCAAGGAAGATTTATAGCAATTGAAATTTTAATAAAAGGTGAAAAAATACTTTTAATTGGATTATATGCCCCCAACCAGCAACAGGAAAATTTTTATAATCTTTTACATTCCAAGCTGTTACATTGGGACTATAGAACTTGTATTTTATTGGGTGACTGGAATGGCATTTTGGACACTAAAAAAGACAAAAAAGGACTTAAACAAAATGTTTCAACACGTGCAAAATTACCCAAATCCTTTTTTGAAATGATGGAAGATATGGAATTGAGGGATATTTGGCGTGAGAAGAACCCACAAGAAAAAGATTTTACTTTCTTTTCAGAAAGACATCAATCCTTCTCCAGGATTGATTTTATTTTAATTATTAATGATCTTTATTCCAGGGTGAAGAGTACGAAGATTTGCCCGAGAACCTTAATGGATCATAGCCCAGTGTGGATGGAACTGGAGTATGGCAATGGTCATAAAAGATCCTGGAGGTTGAATGAAAATTTGTTTAGATATGAGGAAAACATAACTGAATGTAAAAAATTTATGAAAGAATGGTTTGGGATGCGAATAAAGCCTATATGAGAGGCATACTGATATTTTTGAACAATAAGCATAGAAAGAAACAGGGGAAGAAAAGGAAAGAGCTAGAAGAGGAAATTAAAAAGAGAGCAAGTTTTAATAGCTAACCAATCAGATAAGAAAGCTAAGGAGGTAATTAATTTATTGAAGGGTCAATTTGATATGCTGATGGCAGACCAAGTGGCAACAAATTTACAATATGCTAAACATAATACCTTTTGTAATGCTAATAAACCAGGTAGATGGTTAGCGTATTTATTGAGAAAGAAACAAAAATTACGGACGATAGAGAAAATAAACTATAAAGGCAAAGAGGTTTATCAACAAGAGAAGATTAAGAAAGCATTTTTGGAATTTTATACTAAGTTATACACTAGCGAGAAAATTCAGGATATAGATATAGACAATTACTTACAGAAAGAGAAAATTGGTACAATCTTAAAAGAGCAAAGGGATAGTTTAAATCAACTAATAACTGCTAAAGAAATTTTGTTTGCAATCAAACAGTTAAAGGTGGGCAAAGCACCTGGGACGGATGGTTTGACAGCTGTATATTATAAACACTTGCAGCTGGAAATGGTGGAACCTCTTAAGGAATTATTTAATAACATACAACTTGGAGGAGGGATACCCCCGTCATGGAAAACTGCTTTTATTTCTTTAATTCCAAAGGAAGAACAAGACCACACACAACCAAAAAATTATAGGCCAATATCACTTTTAAATACAGATTATAAAATTTTTGCCAAGATATTAGCAAATAGATTAATGACAGTTATGCAACAGATGATTCATCATGATCAAACGGGTTTTATAACTGGTAGACAAATGAAAAGTAACGTAAGGCAAATTGTTAATTTATTAGAATATTTGGGAAAGCACAACTAAATCCCTGCAGTGCTGATATTTTTAGATGTGGAGAAAGCATTTGACAGACTGAATTGGCAATTTTTACTGAAATTAATAGAAAAGATGCAGTTTGGAGAACGTTTCACACAATCTATTAAAGCAATATACCAGAAACAAACAGCGCAGATAATAATCAATAGTAGTTTAACAGATACTTTCAATATAGAAAAAGGAACAAGGCAAGGATGCCCTTTGTCCCCATTGTTGTTTATTCTGTCGCTGGAAATTTTATTGTCTAAAATACGTGGGTTAGATGAAATAAAGGGAATCAAAATTAGGCAACATGAGTATAAATTAAGAGCATTTGCAGATGATTTGGTGGTTACTCTGACTCAACCAGTACAATCGGTTATAGGTTTAATGCAAATAATTAATCAATATGGACAAGTTTCTGGATTTAAAATAAATGCAGGAAAAACAAAGATAATAACTAAAAATATGTCTAGAAATCAAAAAGAGGAAGTAGAAAGAATTACAAGATTTGAAATAGTTAAGAAAGTTAAATATCTAGGGGTTTATATTACAACTTCAAGTGTAAAATTATATAAGCATAACTATGAACTGTTGTGGCAAAAAATACAGAGAGAGATGGAAAACTGGAAAAAACTTCAATTGTCTTTGCTGGGAAGAGTAGCAGCTGTAAAAATGAATGTTTTACTAAAGTTTTTATTTCTCTTTCAAATGATTCTGATACTCAAGAAAGATGAAAATTTAAAGGAATGGCAGCAGGGTATTAATAATTTTGTACGGGCAGGAAAGAGACCTCAAGTTAAGCAGAAGATAATGCAAGGTACACGCGAAAGAGGAGATCTTAAAATGCCCAATTTAAGATTATATTATGAGGCAGCTGCCCTATCAGCAATTAATGATTGGATGAATTTGACACAGGAAAGGATATTGAATATTGAAGGGTATGGTTTGTTGTATGGATGGCATGCTTACTTAATATATGACAAAAGAGTGGATAAAACTTTCAAAAGTTACATACTAAGAAATGCTCTGTTGCATGTCTGGAAAAAGTATCAATATAAATTAAACAATAGGTTACCAATTTGGACGGTACCCAGGCACGCTATAGAGAATATAAGTGTGGAACAAAAACAAGATGATATTACTTATAAGGAACTTCTTTATAAAGCAGGAGTTAGGTTACAATTAAAAGCTATGAATCAATTAAGGGAAGAAGGAATAATTAAAACATGGTTTCAGTTTGGGCAAATACAAACTAGATGGAGACAAGATCAAAATATTGGTATTTTGCAAGGGGAAGAAAATTTGGTAAAACAAATCAAAGACCAAAGCCAAATGCATATAAAAAGGTTGTATAACACATTGGTAGAAATCGATTCAGAAACAGAGCTAGTTAAAGACTGTATGATAAAATGGGCACAAAATATTGGAGAACCTATAATGATGGAAACATGGGAAAGTTTCCCATGGGAAAGGAGCCTGAGTGGCATAGCAGGCTAATGCCTCCTACCAAGGCAGCATTTAACATCCAGCTGCCTGCAATTACTGCGAGTTCTAATCTCACCAGGCTCAAGGTTGACTCAGCCTTCCATCCTTTCTAAGGTGGGTAAAATGAGGACCGGGTTTGTGGGGGCAATAAGCTGACTTTGTATAAATATACTAAAGTATGAAGGCTATTGCTTAACACACTGTAAGCCGTCCTGAGTCTCCGGAGAAGGGCGGCATATAAATATAATTTTTTTTAAAAAAGTATTTGGGTTAGAAATATAAGGTTTACGCTTATATTTACTCTTAAAATTTTAACAGAAAATTTTTACAAAATGTTTTATAGATGGCATTTAGATCCAAAAAAACTAGCCATTATGTATCCGAATTTGCAACCCAAATGTTGGAGATGTGAATGTGAAGATGCTACGTATTTTCATATATGATGGACTTGTAAAAAAGTTAAGGCTTTTTGGATAAAAATATGGTGGATCCTTCAAAACATTTTGAAGAAAAAGATAAAATTTGCTCCACAGTTTTTTCTGTTGGGTATATTTACAAATTTTACAGTCATTGAGACCAAATTGATTTTAAATTTAATAACAGCAGCCAGACTTCTGGTGGCACAGTACTGGAAGCAGGAAGAGATACCTTTGGTTGAAGAGTGGGTCTTAAAAGTAGAGAATTTGGCGGATATGGCAAAAATTTCAGCATATTTGAAAGATTATTCAAATGAAAGATATGTATTGGAGTGGAGAAGATGGATCGACTATATTCAAAATAGATATCAAACTAAAAAATTCCAAATAGCCTTTGAATGAAATATTATTAACTTACTAGTTTAGGATTATAGTTACTAGAACTGTATGGCGTTAAAGATCTAGAGAGATTTTGGAGTCTATAAAATGTTAGATTATTTTAGTTTATGATTGCTAAATGCTTTACCCTGTATCTGATCTGGGAAGTCCAGGGAGGGGGGAGGTTGGAAGGGAGGGGGAGGGGGAAGCAGGGGGGAGTCGGGAGGGAAGGGGGGAGGGGGAGAGGGATGGGGGGAGAAAATGTTTGTAATTTTTGTAAAACCTTTTAAATTAAAAAAAAGAAAAAGTGGAAGAGGTGTTGCGATTAGACCCACGAAATCTTAAATCCAAAGAGAAAATAGAGTTAATTAGACACGAGATTTCATTAACAGACCAAAAGGAGTTGGCAGACAAAATTAGGAAAAGCAGACAAAGACAATTTGAACATGCGAACAAAGCTGGGAAATGGTTAAGTTATAGACTAAAGAAAGAGGCAGAAGCAAGAAAAATAGAACACCTACAGGATAAAAATGGAAATTTGGCAGTTAATAGGGATCAAAAAGTAAAAATAGCCCAGGAATTTTACGACGCCTTATATGGAGAAGAAAGATGTCAAGAAAATAAACTTGGGGAATATCTCCAGGGACTTCAAATGGAACCGATCCCCGACTCTTTTAAATACACTTTAAATAAAGAGATTACTATTGGCGAAATTGAAAGAGCTATTAAGAAGCAAGCGGGGGGAAAGATCCTTGGGCCTGATGGTCACCCAAGTGAATTATACAAAGGTATTATTGACTTGCTGAGTCCTCAACTAAAGGATGTATTTAACGAGGCCTTAACAGATGCCAAGATACCTCAATCCTGGAGGGAAACTTATATTTCGTTGATCTCAAAGGCCAACTCGGACCGATCACTAATTCAGAACTACAGACCAATCTCGCTCTTTTTTTTAAAAAATTTGATTTATATGCCGCCCTTCTCCAGAGACTCAGGGCAGCTTACAATGCATTAAGCAATAGCCTTCATACTTTAGTATATTTATACAAAGTCAGCTTATTGCCCCCACAATCTGGTTCCTCATTTTACCTACCTTAGAAAGGATGGAAGGCTGAGTCAACCTTGAGCCTGGTGGGATTTGAACTTGCAGTAATTGCAGGCAGCTGATCTTAATAACAGTTAATGACACTGCTTTCGTCTGCTGAGCCACCAGAGCTCCTAATCCAGACATCTTAAATGTCAATTATAAGATCTTTACGACAGTACTAGCAGAAAGACTCAAAATATTTCTTTCCCACTTCATCAGGATCAAAATGGCTTTCTACCTTATAGACAACTTCGAGACAACGTAAGCGTAATTTAAAATGTAATGGAGTATTATGAAAGGTATTCAGACAAAGATATGGCAATGGTATTCATAGATGCCCAAAAAGCCTTTGATAGGGTCAACTGGAATTTTATTACACAACAATTAAAAATTATGGTATTTGGCTCTATAAATGCAATTCAGGCTATATATACTAAACAGTCGGCCAGGTTGCTATTTAATGGAACAGTCTCCAATGAGATTAAAATCTCCAAAGGTACTAGACAGGGTCTCTCACCGTTATTATTCATTTTAACTTTGGAACCACTTCTCAATATAATCAGGCAAGACAAGGATATTAGAGGCCTAAGGATTAGAGGAGAAGAATACAAGCTCCAAGCGTGATGATGATCTTGTATTCATCTTGGAAGACCCTCTAACTTCAGGTCCGATACTGCTAAGGAGAATTGAAGAATATGGAGAAGTAGCGGGATTAAAAATTAACAAAGATAAAACTAAAATGATATCAAAAACTTAACAGAGGATCAAAAAAATAAGGTGCAGGAAGCCATGGGACCTAAACTTACTAAGAAGGTAAAATATCTAGGGATTTGGCTGACAAACAAATGCTCTAATATTAAAGAGACCAATTACTTCAAACGATTGGCTGATACAGTAGAGGACCTCGATAGATGGAAGAATATAGAGCTTTCACTTTTGGGCAGGGTTGCTGCAATCAAAGCTCATATCCTCCCACGGTGGATTTTTCTATTTCAAACGGCTCCTGTAAATTTGGATAAAAATTTCTTTAGGAAATTGGATCAGGCAATAAGCAAATTTATCTGGCAAGGGAAAAAACCACGAATTAAGAGAAAAATGCTACAGGAACACAAAACGAGGGGGGGCTTGGGGCTCCCAAATTGGGAGTTATATTACCAAGCCTCATCCCTTCTTTGGATAAGAGACTGGATATCCCTTTTGAGAAAAGGCATATTAACGATTGAGGGATTTGATCTTCACCAAGGCTGGCACTCAGCTTTGTGGGAAAACAATCGAAATACTTCACTAACCACTATATTAAAAGAATTTTAATAAAAATATGGGAAAAGGTGAAGAAACAAACTTATACCCAAGTTCCTAAATGGGTGGTCCCATTAGAGATGGTAACCTACCCGACGATTTATAATATAAAAAGAAATTGGATCTACAATATCCTGATGGATGGAGGAGGGAACTTAATATCAAGAAAGGAACTTCAAGTAAAAGGAATAGATATAGATTGGTGGTCATATGCCCAAATTCACGCTAGATTCAGAAAAACCAAACAAGAGTATGGTATTTACCAAACGACACAACCGCTAGATAGACTACTTCTGGGTGTTGAAACAAAATTTCTATCTAAGACCTATAATCTTTTGTTATCAGCTATACAGCTGAGGAGATAGTAAAAGATATGATGATTGCCTGGGGAAGAAACTTAGGAAGACCAATGCAACTTGAAGAATGGCAGGGAATATGGAATAGATCAATGAAATTGACATTATCAGTGGCATTTAAGGAGAACTTTTATAAAATGATCTATAGGTGGTACCTCCCACCAGATAGGATAGCTAAAATGTTCCCTGGATCTTCGGATAAACTACACTTCCACCTGTTGGAAGTGTAGTTCGGCCAGGGGTACTTTCTTTCACCAGTGGTGGACCTGCCCTCAGATCAGGAAATTTTGGGAAAAGATTCAAAAATGGTTGAACGAGATAACAGGTGCAAGTTTCCCCCTAACTCCAGATTCTTACTTACTTGGAATCAAATTAAAAGACGTGGGCAAACAAGACTGGCACTTATTCATCCATATTACAACAGCTGCGCTTGCCCAGCATTGAAAAAATGTAAATAGGCGACTTCCGTCGGCTCCGCGAGCTTGGACAGCGCCCGAATGAGAGCGCCCGCTTCGCGGTACCATAAAACCCCCCGAACGGCAGTCCAACGCCGTCGGGAGGTTTGAAAAACCTTTCCCCGGGCAAAGGGGAAAGGCAAGAGCCGGCTGGTGGGGGTAGAACTCACCAAAGCCCCCCAGAAGGATTTCTGTGGAGGCGGAAGGTTTGAGTTCCCCAGAAGCCAGCCAACCGCTCCGGACCGGAAACGTCTCTGCCTTTGCAGAGCCACAAGCCGTGACCGCATCTAATTTTTTTTCTTTATTTTTAAACTTTTTTTTAACAACAGAAACAGACGGGATCAGCCAGGAGGACTTTAATAGCAGGTATTTAACTTAACTTCTTTTAACTTGTGGATTGCCTCCTTCAGAAGTTACAAACTGCAACTAAAATGGTGATTGAGGCTTGAGTGGCTGGGAAAGTGAAAGTGATCTGAGCTTTGGCACAGCCTCAAGTGATTTTTTTAAAATTTTCTTTGTTAAAGACTTATTAGAAGGAGGACTTTACTAAGATTTGTTTGTTGGAATTTATTTAAAGATTTGGACTATTTGGCTGCTTAATAATTAAAAGGAGAATTCAAGAATATAGGAAGAAGGAAAGAAAGTGAATAAAAGAAGGAGGAGGGGGGAAAAATAAACTCTCCCTAAGATGGCCACGAAAATTCCCTCAGTAAAAGCAGTCCCGGCTAAAGGCACACCCAGTGCTGGAAGTTCACCTGCTCATGCTTCTAAAGTACAGGAAACACAGACTTTAACAATTGAAATGATACAGCAGGTTGTCCAAGGGGCTTTGAGCACAACAGAAGACAAACTTACAGCTGTATTGGATAACAGAATTCAAACTGTAGCAGACGATCTCACTGCAGTGATAGACTCTAAAATTCAAATAGTAACAGAAGAACTGGCAGCACGCAATGTGGATATTAGAGAAGATATACTTTTTCCATTCCAGGGGCTAGCTGCTCAAGCTGAAAGTCTTGATTGCAAGATAGATGAGGTTAAAGAAACTACTGAAATTATGAGCAGCAAGCTGGAGATGGCACAGCAAAAAATAGAGAGATCTGAGATGGATTTAATTTTGGTACAATACAGAGAAATGGAGTTTGCAGTGAGAATCAGAGGAGTGAAAGAAGATAAAAAAGAAAATTTGAAGGAGAAGATGGGAGAAGCATTGGCATAGGCGCTGGGGATGCCAAAACATGAGGTGTTGTGGCAAATAGACAAAATTTTCAGAGTTAACTCCTGGGTGGCCAGGCAAAGAAAACTACCTAGAGATATAGTAATATATTTTACTACAAGACATGTACGTAATGAAGTGTTGCAAGCAACCTACAAAAAAAAGTTAGAAGTGGAAGGACAAGAAGTGATGACAATGAAGGAGATTCCTCCAAAGATGTTAAGAGCGAGAAGGGATTATGCTTTTTTGGTGGAGGAGTTGAAGAATCGTCAGCTACAATACAGATGGGATGTTCCAGCCGTTCTAGTGGTAAATTTCTCTGGTGAAAGATACAGGCTCAATACAACGGACAAAGCAAGGGATTTCTACATAAATGTTTTAAAGGCAGGAAGGCCCAAATCTCCTGAAATTAAAGCAAAACAAATAGCTGAAAAGAAACCACAGGAAGAATTGCTATCTATTGCCCAGGGGGGAACTTCAACAAGTCAAGATCTCCTCCAAGTCCTGGTGGATGTGACTGAAGAATTACCTAAAGAGCAAAGAATGACAAGAGCGGCTACAGCAAAACGTAAGGAGGAGTTAAAAATTCAACAATTGCAACTACCATGTTGAGAACTCGCTAAAATGGAAGCAGTGGGAGGAGCCAGACCAAAAAGTCGGTTAGAGTTGGAAAACCAGCAAATGCTCCTGAGGCTTCAGAAATTTAAGCATGGGAACTAGATTCCTATCTTGGAATGTTAATGGTTTAAATTCTCCGCAAAAAAGAAGAAAAATATATACGTATCTCAAGCAATTTAAGAATGATATAATATGTTTGCAAGAGACTCATATTAGAATACAAGATCAAAAATATTTAATAAATTCAAGATTGGGTGTGCATTATGTTGCAGCATCACCAGACAAAAAAAATGGTATAGTTATCTACCTGAAGAAGGATTTAATTGCAAAACTAATTGAAGCAGATGTACAAGGTAGATATTTGGCAATTGAAGTTTTAATCCAAGGTGAAAAAACTTTAATTGTGGGAGTTTATGCACCCAATCAACAACAGGAGATTTTCTACAGTTTTTTACATTCAAAAATGACCAATTGGAATTATAAATCATGTATTTTGCTTGGAGATTGGAATGGTGTACTTGATGTTAAAAAAGACAAGTTAGGATCGAAACAAAGTTTGGCCTCAAGAGCTAAATTGCCAAGATCTTTTTTTGATATGTTGGAGGAGTGGGAGTTGAAAGATATTTGGAGAGATAGAAACCCAACAGATAAAGATTTTACCTTCTTCTCAGATAGACATCAATCTTTTTCAAGGATAGATTTCATTTTAATATCTAATGATCTTTTCCCTAGGGTGAAGAAGACTAAGATTTTCCCAAGAACCCTGACAGACCACAGCCCTGTATGGGTAGAAATAGACTATTCTAAGGGACCAAAGAGGTCCTGGAGATTAAATGAAATTTTATTTAGATATGGAGAAAATATTAAGGAATGTAAGAAATTTTTGAAAGAATATTTCATTATGAATATGCAAAAGGGTACCCCAATGGAAATGGTTTGGGATGCATCTAAGGCTTATATGAGGGGTGTTCTGATTTATATGAATAATAAATTTAGAAAAAAGCAAGGGGAAAAAAGAAGGGTGCTGGAAGAGCAAATTAAGAAAAATGAGGTACTTTTGATAAAAAACCCAAGGGATAATAAAGTTAAGGAGGTCATTAAATTGCTGAAAGAACAATTTAAAATGTTGATAGCAGATCAAACCACAACTAATTTACAGTATGCTAAATACAATACATTTTGTAATGCTAATAAACCTGGAAGATGGATGGCTTATATGCTTAGGAAGAGACAAAATCAAAGAACAATTGAAAAAATTAAATATAAAGGAAGAGAAGTCTTTCAGCAAGAATTAATTAAAAAATCATTTATAGAATATTATTCAGAATTATATAAGGTAGATAGGATTCAGGATATAGATATAGATGGATTCCTTAAGAAGCAGAACGTTAAGCCAGTTTCACAAGACCAAAGGGATATGTTAACTCGATTAATTACATTAGAGGAAATTATGTCTGCAATTAAAGATTTAAAGTTGGGGAAGGCCCCGGGAACAGATGGCCTGACAGCGGTTTATTACAAACATTTGTGTGAAGAGATGGCTGAACCAATGAAAGAATTATTTAATACAATACAACAGGGAGGAAAGGTTCCTCCCTCCTGGAAAGCAGCCTTTATATCTTTAATACCAAAGGAAGGTCAGGATCATACAGAACCAAAAAATTATAGGCCGATTTCATTGTTAAATACGGATTATAAGATTTTTGCTAAAGTCTTGGCAAATAGGTAATGCAGCAAATGATACATTATGATCAAACAGGTTTTATAAGTGGCAGACAAATGAAAACTAATGTAAGACATATTGTTAATGTTTTGGAATATTTGGAAAGGAACAACCAGGTCTCTGCGGGCATAATATTTTTAGACGCCGAAAAAGTGATCAGCTCAATTGGCAGTTTTTATTAAAATTAATTGAGAGAATGCAGTTTGGAGATACATTTATACAATCAATAAAGGCAATATACCAGGAACAAACAGCTCAAATAATAGTTAATGGAGGCGTAATGGAAAATTTTTCAATAGAAAAAGGTACCCGGCAAGGATGTCCTTTGTCTCCATTGTTATTTATTTTGTCACTGGAAATATTGCTGAATAATATACGAGACTCAGAAGCAATAAAGGGAATACAGATTAGGCAACAAGAATATATAAATTACGTGCATTCGCAGATGACCTGGTTGTTATCTTAACTCAACCATCACAATCTGTTAAAATATTAATGGATATAATTAAAGAGTATGGATTAATATCTGGCTTTAAAATAAATGCAGCCAAAACAAAGATAATAGCTAAAAATATGACTGTTACACAAAAACAAGAAATGGAAAGTCAAACAGGATTTGAAATAGTTAGAAAGGTCAAGTATTTAGGTATAAATATCCTGACAAGTAATTCAAAATTATACCATCACAGTTATGAATTATTGTGGCAAAAGATGCAATTGGAGATTCAGAATTGGTGATAGTTACAGTTGTCACTGCTAGGAAGGATAGCTGCCATAAAAATGAATCTTTTACCAAGGTTTTTGTTTCTCTTTCAAACAATACCAATACTTAAAACTGATAAATTAATCAAAGAATGGCAAAAAGGTATAAATACTTTTGTCTGGGCAGGGAAAAAACCTCGAGTTAAACAAAGAATAATGCAGGACTCTCGGGAAAGAGGAGGACTTAAAATGCCCAATTTAGGGCTATACTATGAGGCAGCTGTACTATCACTAGTTAGTGATTGGATTAATTCAACAGAGGACAGGATATTGAATGTGGAAGGGTATGGTCTGGTTTTTGGCTGGCATGCATATTTATTGTATGACAAAAAGGTAGATAATACTTTAAAAAGCCATATATTGAGAAGTTCTTTGTTACGTGTATGGAAAAAGTATAGTTATAAACTAAATGATAAAATCCCGATTTGGGCGATACCTAGACATACAATTGAAAATATAAATATAGAACAAAAGCAAGATGGGATTTCTTATGAGCAACTTTTGAATAAGGAAGGATATGGGTATCAATTAAAAACTATTCAACAATTAAAAGAACAAGGAATAGTTAAAACCTGGTTTCAATATGGCCAGCTACAGGCCAGATGGAAAGAGGACCAAAAGAAGGGTATTTTGCAGCATGAAGAGAATTTGATTAAGCAGATAAGAGATCAGAGCCAAATGCATATGAAAAGGTTATATAATGTATTGTTGGAAATAGATTCTGAGACAGAATTAGTTAAGGACTGTATGATAAAGTGGGCACAAAATATAGGGGAAACAATAACGTTGGATACATGGGAAACTATATGGGCTAGAAATGTAAAATTTACACAGGCTCAAAATTTGAGAGAAAATTTTTACAAAATGTTTTATAGATGGCATTTAGATCCCAAAAAATTAGCTTGTATGTATCCGAATATTCAGCCCAAATGTTGGAGATGTGGAAGTCAGGATGCCACTTATTATCATATATGGTAGACCTGTAATAAAATTAAGGCATTCTGGATAAAAATTTGGTGGATAATTCAAAATATATTAAAGAAAAAGATTAAATTCACGCCACAGTTTTTCTTGTTAGGTATTATAACAGATTGTACTGGAATAGAAATAAAGTTGATTTTAAATTTAATAACAGCGGCAAGACTACTGGTGGCACAATACTGGAAGAAACAAGATGTACCTACAATTCAAGAATGGACATTAAAAGTAGTGCATTTGGCAGAAATGGCAAAGATTTCCGCATATCTCAAAGACTATTCAAATGAAAGATATGTAAAGGAGTGGAAAAGATGGATAGATTATATTCAGAACAAATACTGTAATAAGAAATTTCAATTAGCTTATGAATAAAATATTTTGTAGAAATTGTTATATTAAGTAGAATAGTGTTGTTTTATTATTAGGAGTTAAAGATCAAGGTTAATAATGTTTTATTATATTGTTAGCTAATTCTAGTTTTATGTTTGTATTTGTAATACCCTGAGCTAATCCTGGGAAGTCAGGGGGGGAAGGGGGAGGGTTGGGAAGGGAGGGATGGGGGGGAAGAGGGGGAGGGAGGGAGGAGGGATAGGGAGGGGGGAGGGGGGAAATTTTCTTTCATTGTAATTTGTAAAACTTTTTAATAAAAAAAAGAAAAGAAAAATGTAAATACACTATCAGATCAACTTATAATAAACAAGATATTGAATTGTGCCGAATTGGACAAATTAACGTATATCCTAAGAGAAAAAAAGAATCCATATACTACAGCAACTGGGAACGCTGGTCTTTATGGCTAAAGAAGAGAACAAATATAGAATAAATAACATAGTATTAATTATATACTTAATTATAATGAGATAGCATTTGGTATTTAAAATAGTCAACGCTAATTGAACAAAAGGATTTACCGGGATGTAACTATGAATAAGTATTTGGGGGTTCAATACGACCCCCGGTTAGTCCTTCTTTGTGGTTGTCTTTATGTGTTGTGTTGTATACCCATATATAACTTATATTTGTTTGAAAATTACACTATATGTTTTTTTTATCTGTAAATAATTAATAAATTTATTATTTAATTATTTAAAAAAATAAAATGGACAGGAATGGGTGAATTTAATTCAGATGACCATCAGGTACACTACTGCGGCAAGAATCCCTCATAAGAAATGGAGTAGCCTTCATAGTCAATAAAAGAATAAGAAAAGCAATACTGTAAGGACCAGCCTCTCCCCTTCTTCAAGAAAGTATAGACTCTTGAAAACTTTGTATTTCAAAAGGAACCTTTTATTGAAAAGGGATGAAAGCAAGTCACAATTCAAAGCAGGCTCTGAGGTCCCTCAGGGCACACAATCCAGGATAAAGGAAATTAGGAACCCCACCCCAATGTCCGATGTGGATTCCCACCAATCCGCAGGTGTGAAGATGTTATTGTACTGGCTTCTCTGAGAAATAGATAAGGAGAGTTTCTCAGGGCCATCTTCCTGTGTTGCAATCCACTTGCCCCCCCCTCCCTTCTCATTCCCCAAGAGGTGAGAATTCTCCAGGCATTTTAGGCTCCAGGCAATGGTTATAAATCAGGTTAAAGGTTATTCAAAAAGACCAGGCAAGAAATAGAATACTTAGGATACATTGGAAAGAGAACTAAATGTGACAAATCCAAATCCTCCCCCTTCTTCCATCAAAAAATGGCAGATACACAGATCTGGCATATTGCCCTCCTCAGAAAAAGTGGAAAATCCACCTGGAAAGACATAAACATATAATACATTAAGAATTAGGGTGGTTTGTGAGGGTATTTCAGGTGGAATTTCCTTAAAGAGAGTGGGAGCTTTTACATGTCTTTTGGCTACCCATTCGTTTTTGGAGGGGGGTAAGTGTTTCCATGCTATTAGATATTGTGTGGAGTCATGGTATGAGTCAAGGGTATCTTTAATTTCAAAATGTTGTTCTCCTTCCAACATAATGGGGATTGGAGGTGTGGGTACAGGGGGTCTGATCTTTGAAGTGATTTCTGGTTTGAGTAGCCTGCAGTGAAACACTGGATGAACCTGTCAAAGAATTTTAGGAAGGAGGCATTCTACTGTAACAGGGTTAATGATTCTGGTGATGGGAAATGGGCCAATGAATTTTGGTCCCAGTTTCTTAGAGGGTTGTAATGATTGTAGGAACTTTCTGGATAAATATACATGGTCTGCAACCTTGAAAGGTTTAGGTTCACTCTGTTTTTTATCTGCTTGAGCTTTAAAAGTTGCTCTAGCATCTTGTAGAGGTAGTCTGACCCCTGGCCATGTGGTTTGTATGTTGTTTATCCACTCCGTAAGGGAGGGGATCTCAGGTTCTTTAGTGGGCAGCTCTGGCATGGGGTTGAATTCTTGTCCTGTGGCTACTTGGAATGGGGTGAAACCAGTGTTACTGTGTACAGAGTTATTGTAAGCTACTTCAGCAAATGGCAGAAGGTCAGTCCAGTTATCCTGCTGGTAGTTAATAAAACATCTTAAATATTGTTCTAACACGCCATTGGTTCCCCCCCGTCCCCATTCATCTGGGGGTGATGTGAAGAGGACAACACTAACAGATTTTAAAAAGCTCACCAAAATTTGGAAGTGAACTGAACACCCGTCTGAGATAATCCATTGGGCAGCTCCATGGAGGTGGTAAATGTGCATTAGAAACATTTTCACTGATGCCTTGGCTGTTGGGATCTTCTGGCAGGGTATAATGTCAGAGTTTGTTGCAAAAATCAAATCCAAAAGCACACACAGATAAACTGATTCAGTAAGATTCATTAACTTCTTTATCTACATGTGTGTGTGTGTGTGTGTGTAGGTCTTTGGTTATTCGGGTTTTCTCCCGCGTAAAATTGGAAGTGTCTTGGCAACGTTTCGATGAAGTCTCATTCGTCATCTTCAGGCTGGTGTTCTCGGCTTCGTGCTTCCAGGAGCAATGTGTGATCGCAGCTGTTTCTTCCTTTTAACTGCCAGTGGGGGTGGGAGCTGATTGGGTGGGAGCATGGCTGTGTTCTGATTGGGTGGAGGTGTGCTTTACATACACACACACACACACACACACACAGAGAGAGAGAGAGAGAGAGAGAATACCAACAGCAGAGAACAGTTTCATTTCAGCTCAGATCAGCAGACAAGTTCACAGAGTGCTTTCAGTTTCATTTCTCTGCACAGAATCAGAAGCTGCAGACTAAGACACGCCCTGGCTCCAGTCTGTCTCAGCTCCCAATTGGCTGACTTAGTTGCTTGACCTTGTTACCATGTCTTCCCAGTCATGAATATTCTAACACTGCTCTCTTTATGACTGGAATAAACATAATCAAATTACCTTAATATTCTTCAGATACCTGTATTTGAAGACCCATATTCACAGTTCCCTTCAAATACCTGAGAACCCTCTTACTGTGATACATCCTTGCAATGAAACAAAGATCATCCACAAATGCTAATAGTTTACAATCCCCACCTTATAACTTTCCAGTGTATATGCAACCATCAGCCTGGCAACAGTTGAGTCCAAGACCCTTCAATGCCTTATCTAGAGAGAGATTCCAATTCCTGGCTGACTGCTTCAGCCCATAAATCGCCTTGTTCAATTTATACACCGTGTTAGGCCTTTTACTTTCATACCCTGGTGCTCAAACCATGTAAATTTCTTCCTCTAATTCTGCATTGAGGAATGCAGTGGTTATGTCAAAATGCCAAATTTTATGGCCATATGCCGCTGCCAATGTTAGCTTTATGCTTTCACTCTTTATAGTTGGCGCGAATACCTCATCATAGTGCATATTTTTCATCTGTGAAAAACCTTCTGCCACTAACCTGGTTTTATATTGTACCTCATTATTGGGTAGTACTTTCTTCTTCTATACCCACTTGCATCCTACAGCTTTGCTACCCTGTGGCAAAGTCATAGATGTGAACACTTTATGGTCATCCATGGATTTCATTTCCTTGTCCATGGCTTCTTTATTTGTTCAATTTTAGGTAATGCCAATACTTTCTTATATTTTCTTGGCTCATATCATACATTACACACTTTAACTTTACTAGCAGAATACCTGTCAGGTGGAATCCCCTTGTTCCATCGCTCTGACTTGTGTGACATTGACTGCTCCTGTGTTTCAATCTCTCTTGTTTCATATCTTTTTTAGCTTCTTCTCCCTGAACGCTGACATCATCACTAAGTGAGTTACCATCATTAAGTGAATCACCGTCACTAAGTGAATCATTCCCAAAATTTACATCAATTCTGTTCCAATTTTGCTCTGCAAAACTAGCCGACCTGAAAATCACTATTCTTTTGTTCCCATCGCTAAAATAGCATTTTTATGCTCATAGCCCATAAACCTGAGCATTCTAGCCTTTTATTGTCCCTTTCTTCTAACTGCTTGTGGAATATGCACCTATGCATTGCTTCCAAAAACTCTTAAATGTGCCAGAGATGGTTTTATCCTATATAGCACTGCATATGGAGTTTCATTAATTCAGGAACTCCACAGCCTATTAATTAAATAATTAGCAGTCAACATGGCTTCACCCCAATATGACCTGCTCAGACCAGAATCCTCTAGCAGTGAGTCCTTCCTGGTTTGTAAGACTCCATTTCGCCTCTCAACTACTCCATTCAGCAGCTGTGTACAGATTTGTGTGTCTGTTTTGTACCTGTCCCAACCATTGTTGAAAACTTGCTGACATGAGTTCTGAACCTCTGTCAGTTTGCAACTGACATACCTGTTGTTTATACCTTCTTTCCCATTGCTTAAATTTCTGTAGCATCTCTATTTTACTCTTTAGTAAATAGCAGAACCCAAACCTACCATAGTCATCTACAATGACCAGTGCATACTTTGCTCCTCCCAAACTGGCTCTAGAGCTCTTGTTGTCTGCCTTATGCTACACTTGCTTACTGGGAATGCTTTGGACTTTGATGATTTGCATACTGCACAGTCCAAGTATGTCTTACATCCCTTTAAATTTAACCCTTCTGCAAACTCTTGCATTTTTTGTAACACTCTGAAGCTGGCATGGCCAAGCTTCCTGTGCAAGAGATGAATACAAGAATTGTGTTGGGGCACATTTCCAAATGTTTGTGCACATTGAACCTTTTGTCCCTGCAACACATAAAGATTATTCTGCTTTATGCCCTGTACACATACATTCCCATTTCTCTTTATGAGACACCACCCATTTACTCAAATCCTTGCTTGTCTAAACTAAAGACACTCAGCAAATTATGCTCCATTTCAGGCACGCATAATAATCATTAAACCTCTTTTCCAAATATGGAATTTGCACACTGCCTCTTCCAATGATTTTAGCCTTCTGGCCATTTGCCAAGGCTACTGCATTTCCAGCAGCTGAATCCAATTTGTAAAACAATTTAGAATTGTTAACAATTGTTTGACTTGCCCCACTGTCAATCAATCATTTGTCTCTGCTATTGTAATAGCCAACTTGTGCAACAGAAACTTGTCCATCTTACAATTTTCCTTACAAATAATTCTTGTCTTGCAATTAACTTTTTCTTTGCAAACAGCTTTTTCTTTAAATGTTTTGTTTCACCAAAAACAAAGCAACACCTCTGTTGCTGGGCTGTAATCTGGTATTTTCTGATGCTACTTATCTCTTTACAGACATTTTGTTTGTAGCTAGGATCTCTGAGATTAGCCAGTCTGTGGAATTTTCCATTCCTCTCTGCTCCTTGGGCTCCCATCTCAGGAATTTGTCCTCATGGCTCTTTCTATAATGGCGTTTCTGCTCCTCAGCAATCAAACAAACCTTTAAAGCCTCCAAACTCAACTCCTGCTCTGGTTTGCACTCAAATACTGCAGAAACAATGTCCCACATTTTCTCCAGACTGTTTAACACTAGCAACACCTTCTAAGACTCAGGAAACTGCAATCCACGCTGTTCTAATTCCACAAATTTTGCATTCGTACAAAATGCTGTTCCACAGATTCACCTGGTTGCAAACAGGCTCTATATAATTATCTTGATAATTGTACAATATTGCATGCTGACACACTCACATGAACATTTCTTAATTTCAGCCAGGCTAAGACATGCCCTGGCTCCAGTCTGTCTCAGCTCCCAATTGGCTGATTTGGTTGCTATGCCAATTCATTGGCTGACCTTGTTACCATGTCTTCCCAGTCATGAATATTCTAACATATAAAATGGACCTGTTTTGAAAAAAGGTCTGTCACAACCCAAATAACCGTGTTTCCCACACTTTCAGGTAGCTCCATTATAAAATCCATAGAAATCTCTCTCCAGCATGTTGAAGGGTCTGCTAAAGTTTGTAAAAGTCTTGGGGATTTTCCTTGTCGTCCTTTTGCAGCTGCACAGGTGGGGCAGCTAGCAACATAGCTCTCAATGTCTTTTTTAAGGGATGGCCACCAGAATTGTCTTTTGATGAGATGTAGGGTTTTTACAAATCCAAAATGTCCAGCTATCTTGGAGTCATGGCATTGTTTCATGAGGTCCAGTCTTCGGCTTGCCAGGACGTAAAGTTTGTTCTCGACCCAGGCTAAGCCATCTTTAATTAAGCAAATATTTTTGTGAGCTTGGAACTAGTCATCCTTAATTAGTGCCTCCTTAAATTTGGCAGCTGATTAGTTGTCAGTAAGTGGGATTTTTTTTGGCTTGTGCTCAAGTGATTACTTTGGCGGCTAGCTGGGGTGCTTGGAGCATAGGTTTAACAATTTCAGTCTTTTTGCTATTGTATTAGGGTTTTCTGGATAGGGCATCAGCTAGGAAGTTTTTTCCTCCCTGGGAGATACTTGAGAGTAAAATTAAAATGTTTAAAATATTGCACCCAGTGTACTTGTTTAGGGGAGAGTTTTCGTGGGTTTTTTTAAAGCCTCTAAATTTTTATGATCAGTCCAGACTTTGAAGGGGATTTTGTTCCTTTCTAGGAAATGTTTCCATGTGAGGAGGGCCCATCATATGGCATATTCCTCCTTCTCCCATATAGCCCATCTTTGCTCGGTTTCTGTCAATTTCTTGGAAGAGTATTCATACGGTTGCAATTGTTCATGTTTATTCTTTTAGAGTAGGACTGCTCCTACTGCCATGTTGCTGGCATCTGCTTGGATGACAAATGGTTGTTCTGGGTCTGGGTGTTTTAGGACTGGTTCAGCTGAGAATAGCTGTTTAAGTTTTTCAAATGCTGCTTGGCATTCCATAGTCCAGTTATGCGGTTGCCTTGGTTTAGGTTCCCCCCCTTTTGTTTTTAACAAGTTGGTAATGGGGAGGGCGATTTTCGCAACAGGTGGAATGAACTGATGTTTGCAAAACCCAGGAAGCTTTGTAGTTGTTTGCACTTTTGGGGTTGCTCCCAGTCAATGATTGCTTTTACCTTTTGGGGATCCATTTCTACTCCCTCGTGGGATATTCTATAGCCCAGGTAGTCAATTTTTTTGTTGGTGGAACTCACATTTAGAGAGTTTTGCATAGAGTTTGGCGGCTTGGAGTTTTGTGAGGAGTACTCAGACTAGTTTTACGTGCTTTGCTTTTGTTTCAGTGTAAATTAAAATGCCATCAAGGTAAACTAGGACCCCTTTATATAAATGTTCATGGAGCACTTCATTAATTAGTTACATAAACACAGCAGGGACTCCCTGTAATCTGAAAGGGAGTACTTTAAATTGGTAGCATCCCAGCAGGTTGTTAAAAACAGTCTTCCACTCATCTCCTTTCCTAATTCTGATGTGGTAGTATGCCTCTCATAAATCTAGCTTTGAAAAGATTTTTTCTTTACAGAGGTGTGCCAGCATATCCTTCATAAGGGGGAGTGGGTACATATTTTCCATGCTGACCATGTTCAGGTTTTAGTAGTCCATGCACAAGCATAAGATGCCATCTTTCTTTTCGCAGAATAATACTGGGGCTGCTATTTTTGGTCAGGTGGGTTCAATGAAACCCCTTTTTAGGTTTTTGTCAATAAATACTCTGAGTTTGTCTAGTTCTCTGGGGGAGTTCTCTAGTTCTCTGCCCCTGGTAGGATCTCAATGGCACAATCCATGGCATGATGGGGTGGAAGTTCATCAGACGCCTTCTCGCTAAATACCTTGGCCAAATCCTGGTATTCTTTGGGGATGCTAGTGGGCTCAGCAGGGTGACCGGTCATTGCCATTTCCCTGTTTTCCTTTCCTTCCTCTTTTCCCTCTGGGATGTTTGTGAAGGTTACATGCCCTTGGAATTTTATGGTTCCTCTCTTTCAGTTTATTTTAGGGTTCCACTTCTGTAGCCACATGAGCCCTAAGATTAGTGGCCATTCCATTTTTGGAGCTATGATGAACGTGAGGGTCTCACTATGGTCCCCCAGCTTCATTTGCAATGGTTCTGTGGAAAAAATAGCTGGTTCCCCCACCCCCACTACAGTCCGGTCTAACTGGCAGAAAGCAATGGGGGTTTTCATTTTCCTTAGGAGAATTCTCAATCTCCCTACCAGGGTTGGGCTGATCAGGCATCAGGTGCACCCCGAATCCAGCATTGCTGCTACTTACTCCCCTTTCCCTCGTCTGGAGATAAAAAGCCTTAGGGGTAGGGTGAGTGGTTTGATTGGGTCACTTCCCAGCGGGTCATCCTCTGGATCACTTTCAGACTGGCTCAGGTCATCTCAGGGTGTCGGAGTTCCTTCCTCTGATTTTGGAGGGGAACAGAACTCCACGGTCTCTCGGCTTTTCAGTGCAGTTTCTTTTCCTTGGGGGTTGGCTTTTGAGGACTTCCCCCCTGACGGGCAATCAGGCTTTCTGGCAGGTGTTTTCTAATGATACTCTGCTGCACGGTACCCTTCCTTCCCACACTTAAAGCAACCTGATGGCCTCGGTGCCATGGCGGTTTGGGGTTTGAATGGCTCTTGCTTCCCCTGGGGTGGGGATCTTTTCCAAGTCCTGCCAGTGCGGTACTGGTTTCGGGTCATGTCAATATCTACCTCCTCTGCCACAAGGTACCATTCATGCAGGTGGTTAGGGATGCTGTGGGCCAGGCAGGAGGTGTACAGGTCATCGTCTATCTTTGAACCAGCAGACTAGGGTATCTTCTGGCTAGTTGACTTGGCTGGCCAGGTCATGGAATTCCTCAGTGTATTCAGCTACAGGATGGCAGCCTTGCTTTATGACTCTAATGCAGTCGCAAGCTTTGCGATTAGTGAGGGGGTCTTCGAAGCAGTGGCGCAGGGCTGTCATAAATCGATCGAAGTTTCATAGCTCTGGAGCATTAGCATTGTGGACGCTCACCATCCACCTGGTAGCTGCCCTTTCTAGGGCTAGGGTAACGACTTGCACTCGTGCCCCCTGGGTTGTGAAATTCCACCTGTACTCTTGCATGTAGGTGAGGACTTGGGGCAGGAAAAACCCAATTTTTGGGGGTCTCCGTCGAATTTTACCCCCAAAGTGGGGCCTTCCTCTCTAGCTGTGGCTCCCTGGGTTGGCTGTGGACAATTGCCTGGGGTGAAACGGCAGGAGGTTGGCTGCTTGGTCAGCCGCGGCTGGGTCAGGGGTGATGGCTCAAGATTCTTTGCTGCTGGTCCACTTCCTCTCTTTCATTAGTGACCCAGTTTGCCTCAAACATTGAGATTTTCCAGGGCTTCCATCACGAGATGGTTGATGTGCCACTCCAATCGATCATCCGCCAGTGGTTCGTTGATCAGCTCTTCCTGATTGGAGAGGGTCTCCAGCTCCATTTTCCACCTGGGCTTATGGCTACTGCAGATAAGGAGTCACCCCCCAGCTCTTCCATCCCAGCTGTCTCTCTTTCCTATGCCGATCATTCTTGATGGGACATATGGAGCCGGTGTCTGGCTGGGTAGTTGTCAAGGTTTCTGCCCAGCACTCGGCTTCCCCTTGCTCACTGCTTTGTTTGGACATTGTTGCAGGGTCCCCCCAGTAGAGTAGAAATTGAGAGGAAAAAAATTTCCTCTCTGGGTTGACTACTATTACAGAGCCTGCTTTATGTAAGGACCAGCCTCTCCCCCCCCTTCAAGAAAGTATAGACTCTTGAAAACTTTGCATTTCAAAAAGGAACCTTTTGTTGAAAAGGGATGAAAGCAAGTCACAATTCAAAGCAGGTTCTGAGGTCCCTCAGGGCACACAATCCAGGATAAATGAAATTAGGATCCCCTCTCCACTGTCTGATGTGGATGCCCACCAATCAGCAGGTGTGAAGATGTTATTGAACCGGCCTCTCTGAGAAACAGATAAGGAGAGTTTCTCAGGGCCATCTTCCGGCATTGCAATCCACTTGGCGCCCCTCCCCTCTCATTCCCCAAGAGGCGAGAATTCTCCAGGCATTTTAGGCTCCAGGCAATGGTTATAAATCAGGTTAAAGGTTATACAAAAAGACCAGGCAAAAAATAGGATACATAGGAAAAAGAACTGAATGTGACAAATCCAAATCCCACCCCCTTCTTCCACCGAAGAATGGCAGATACACGGATCTGACAAGTACTGGGATACAATACACAAAATGACAGAATGATCTCAGTTCGAATCCAAGGCAAATCTTTCAACATCACAGTAGTCCAAGTCTATGCCCCAACCACTGGTGCTGAAGAGGATCAAATTGACTGGGTCTATGAAGACCTACAACACCTTCTAGAATTAACACCAAAAAATGATGTCTTTATCATCATGGGGGATTGGAATGCTAAAGCGGAAAGCCAAAAGATAACTGGAATAACAGGCAAGATTGGTCTTGGAGTACCAAATGAGGCAGAGCACAGGCTAGTAGAATTTTGTTAAGAGAATACAATGGTCATAGCAAACATTCTTTTCTCACTCCAAGAGATGACTCTACACATGGACATCACCAGTGTTGTGGTCTACCAGCAGCCTGCGAACCTGGCAACGGAGTCGGACAGTGAGGAGGCTGGGGAGGACAATGGGCCAGTCCTGGAGTCAGGGGAAGGCCCGGACGAGGGCTCTGCGTCAGAGGCAGAGATGGGGCCAGGGCCATCTGGGAGTGATGTACAGACTCCGGAGCCTCCAGAGGCGGACAGCTGAGAGGCACAGGAACAGGAGGAGACTGTTCCTAGTACAGGCATGCAAAGAGCTGCCAGGAGGAAACAGCAGCTGAAGCAAAAAGGACAATTCAGGAGTAAGGCCAAAAGATGATTGGCCACTCCCATAAGGCTTAAAAGAGCAGCAACGAGCCATTGGGTTCTTTGTAGAAAAGCAATGTTGGTTGCAGTGCTTCTTGTCAGCGTCTCTTGAACTTTGTGGGGGTTTTACCAAGAAAAGCATTTGGCAGGTTGCCAAAGACATCAAAGGTTGGTGATAAGGCTGTAGAACTGGTTATGAAGAATTTGTTTTGGACTAAACAGAATGAATTAATTCTCAGCTGTTTTAATAAAATAAGTTAGTTCAGGACTGAATTGTGCTTGGTAATCACTACGTGGGCCTCGGTCACAACAACCAGATGGTCAACACAGAAGTCAGATTGACTATGTGCTCTGCAGCTAAAGATGGAGAAGCTCTATACAGTCAGTAAAAACAAGACCAGGAGCTGACTATGGCTCGGATCATGAGCTTCTCATTGCAAAATTTAGGCTTAAATTGAAGAAAGTAGGGGAAAGCACTGGGCCACTCAGGTATGAACAATCATATCCCTGATGAATATACAGTAGAGGTGCAAATAGATTTAAGGAATTAGATCTGATAGACAGAGTGCCTGAAGAACTATGGATGAAGGTTTGCAACATTGTACAAGAGGTAGCAACTAAACCCAAAGAAAAAGAAAGGCAAGAAAATGGTTGATTGAGGAAGCTTTGCAAATAGCTGAGGAAATAAGGGAAGTGAAAGGCAAGGGAGAAAGAGAAAGATACACCCAGTTGAATGCAGAATTCCAGAGGACAGCTAGAAGACATAAGAATACCTTCTTAAATGAACAGTGGAAAGAAATAAAAGAAAACAATAGAATAGGAAGGACTAGCGATATAAAGAGAACGTTTCATGCAAATATACCATTGACCATGGTATCCTTCTGGAACAACTAAGGGACCTGGGAGTGGGAGGCACTGTGTTACGGTGGTTCTCCTCCTATCTCTCTGGTCAGTCACAGTCGGTGTTGGTAGGAGAACAGAGGTCAACCCCTAGGCCCCTTGTTTGCGGGATGCCTCAGGGCTCGGTCCTCTCTCCCCTCCTATTTAACATCTACATGAAGCCATTGGGTGAGATCATCCGACGACACGGGGTGAGGTATCAGCAATACGCGGATGATATCCAGCTGTATATCTCTACCCCGCATCAATTCAGTGATGCGATGGATGTGATGTGCCGGTGCCTGGAGGCTGTGAGGGTCTGGATGGGAATCAACAGGCTCAGGCTTTTCCAGAAGAAGCTACATTTCTGCAAAAATTTTATAATATGCAATCCCAAAAACCGCAAAATTTTACTGGAGCTAAAAAAGGCAGAGGGATCAAAGTTAAGAAGAAAGTTCGTAAAAAGGAAAAGAAGAAAGACTGGAGAAATGGAAAATAACCCTGCTTGATGAGATGATGGTCCTTAAAAAGTACTGTTTAACTGTTTAAAGATTTTGAATTTTTTGGAAAAAGAAAAAAAAAACAGACAGCAGTTTAATGCCAGTTAACTAAGCGATGAGCGACGATGAGAAGGCAACTTACAGCTGTATTGGAATATTTGAGAAGAATAAACAGATCACAGCAATGCTGGTGTATTGGGTTGTGAAATATGCCCTGACTTGAATGATTTGGATTATTTTATTAAGGACTGCAACAAATTTGGACTTAATTGCAATCGCAGAAGTTCTACTGAATATAGTAAATTGAAGTTTCCTGCTTGATGGTAATGAATACAAGGCAAAAGGACTATGGACCTAGGGCAATTGCAGTTGATCTGGTGGTTTCCCTAATATGTCTGATGAATTTATTAATCTAATTTTTGACTGGATTTGATGGATATCATTTCAAATATAATTACAATTACAAAGTCACTCGGGGGGCTTTTTTAATATATATATAGAAGCAATTTTTATTTAGGTGGGTAGACGTAAATGAAGATATCTTATATGCTGTTGGAAGATGTGAAGACAAGAAGATTAGCAATTGGTTCAATCTAGTATGAAGAATTTAAAGGATTGATAAAGTTTTTAAATGAAGTTCTTAGTTGATTTGTTAATATGTATTGATATAAGAGGTTTGATTATTAATTAAAAATTATTGTTAATATTATTTCTTATTAAGTGTTTTAATTATAATTGGACCTTGATGGTTTAAAAGTGAAGGACGGAAGAGTTTATATAGTAATTTTTTTTTTAAATCGGGGGTTTTTTGAGTGAGGGTTTCCTTTCTTTTTTTTCTTTTTGTTGTTGTTGTTGTTGTTGTTTTGTTTTAAATGAAAGAAGTTATAAAATATTTTGTTAAATTGTATAGACCTAATAATTTGTTAAGTAACAATTAGCCAAATTGAGTAATGATAGGTTTGATTAGATAATACTTAATTGTTTTAATTGCTGTAATTATAAATGGAGATAATTTTGTTGAATTAGATGGAATAAGGAGAAAAAAGACTTGCTTTCCTTTTATCTATTTGTTTAATGATCATGATTATAATAAGTGTGAAATGGAGTTTAATTTAGAGAATTTAAGCTGTATTTTATTTTGTACTTGCTCTGGGAAGTCGGGGGAGGTGGTTGGGGAGGGGGGGAGAAAGTGTATGTAAAATTTTTAAAACTTTTTCAATAAAAAAAAAAAAAACAGGCTCAGGCTTAACCCAGACAAGACCGAGTGGCTGTGGGTATTGCCTCCTAAAGACTATGTTGATTGTCCGTCCTTGGTTCTGGGGGGGAGGGAGAAATTGTCCCCCTCAGAACGGGCTCGCAATTTGGGTGTCCTCCCAGACTCACAGTTAAGATTAGAGCAACATCTGACAGTTGTGGCTAGGGGGACTTTTGCACAGGTTCGCCTGGTGCACCAATTGCGACCCTACTTGGATCAGGAGGCTCTCCTCACAGTCACTCATGCCCTTGTCACCTCACGATTAGATTATTGCAACATGCTCTATGTGGGGCTACCCTTGAAAAGTGTTCGGAGACTACAGTTGGTCCAGAATGCAGCCACGTGAGCTGTCGTGGGTGCACCTAGCTACAGCCACATTACACCAATTCTCCGCAAGCTGCACTGGCTCCCTATTGGTCTCCGGGCACAATTCAAGGTGTTGGTTATTATCTTTAAAGCCCTACATGGCTCAGGGCCAGGTTATCTTTGAGACCGCTTTCTGCCGCATAGCTCCCAGCGACTGGTAAGATCCCACAGAGTTGGGATCTAAACAATGCCGGCTGGCGGGCCCATGGGGGAGGGCCTTCTCTGTGGCTGCCCCAGCTCTCTGGAACCAGTTACCTCCTGAGGGCCGGACCATCCCCACCCTATTGGCCTTCCAAAAAGCAATGAAGACTTGGCTTTTCCGGCAGGCCTGGGGCCGTTGATCTCGCTCTTGTGATCTGGCGAGATCTGGCCATGAATGGCATGAATGAGTTTTTAATGTTTTTAATGTTTTTAATTTTTAAATGTTTTTTATAATGATTTTTTAAAATGTATTGTGAGCCACCCTGAGTCTTCGGAGAGGGGCGGCATATAAATTGAATTAATTAAATTACATTAAATTAAATTAAAGATGGCATGATAAAAGACCAAAATGGCAGGGACCTAACAGAGGCAGAAGAGATTAAGAAGTGGTGGCAAAATTACACAGAAGAACTATACAAGAACGAGCTTAACATCCCTGATAACCAAGATGGGGTGGTCACTGACCTTGAGCCAGACATCCTAGAATGTGAAGTCAAATGGGCCTTAGGAAATCTGAGCAACAACAAAGCTAGTGGAGGTGACAGTATTTCAGCTGAGCTATTCAAAAGATTAAAAGACGATGCAGTAAAAGTGTTACACTCAATTTGCCAGCAAATCTGGAAAACTCAACAGTGGCCACAGGATTGGAAAAGGTCAGTTTACATTCCAATTCTAAAGAAAGGCAATGCCAAAGAACGTTCAAACTATTGCACCTTTGCACTCATTTCACATGCTAGCAAAGTTATGCTCAAAATCCTACAAGCTAGACTCCAGCAGTATTTATTTATTTATTTATTTATTTATTTTTCAGTTTATATACCACCCTTCTCCCCGTGGACTCAGGGCAGTGAACAGCCAGAATTAAAAAAACATACAATACAAATATTAAGACAATTAAAATATATATAAATTTGGCTCCAATTTTAAAAATAACAAATCAATTTAAAACGTCTAAAATTACTTCCTAAGCCAGCTCAGCTTGTTGGAAAAAGTGGGTTTTAAGGGCACGGCGGAAGGCACTGAGGTCTTGAGTTCTCCTTATCTCAGGGGGCAGCTGGTTTCAGAGGGTAGGTGCCCCCACAGAGAAGGCTCTCCCCCTGGGGGTCACCAGCCTACATTGTTTGGCTGATGGCACCCTAAGGAGGCCCTCTCCGTGGGAGCGCACGGGTCGGTGGGAGGTCATTTGTGGCAGTAGGCGGTCTTGCAGATAACTAGGCCCTATGCCATGGAGCGCTGTATGTGGACCAAGAACTACCAGAAGTACAGGCAGGATTTTGAAGAGGCAGAGGAACTATAAATTAAATTACCAACATATGCTGGATCAGGGAGAAAGCTAGGGAGTTCCGGAAAAACATCTATTTCTGCTTCATTGATTATGCTAAAGCTTTTGATTGTGTGGATCACAACAAACTGTGGCAAGCTCTTAAAGAGATGGAAGTACCAGATCATGTTATTTGTCTCTTGAGAAACCTATATGCGGGTCAAGAAGCAACAGTGAGAACTGGACATGGAACCACTGACTGGTTCAAAATTAGGAAAGGAGTCCGGCAAGGCTGTATACTGTCGCCCTGCCTATTTAACTTATATGCAGAGCATATCATGAGAAAGGCGGGGCTAGATGAATCAAAAGTTGGAATTAAGATTGCTGGGAGAAATATCAACAACCTCAGATATGCAGATGATACCACTTTAATGGCAGAAAGTGAAGAGGAACTAAGGAGCTTTTTGATGCAGGTGAAGAAGGAGAGTGCAAAAGTTGGCTTGAAACTCAACATTACAAAAACTAAGATCATGGCATCCGTCCCTCTCAATTCCTGGCAAATAGATGGGGAAGAAATGGAGGTAGTGACAGATTTTATTTTCCTGGGCTCAAGATCACCGCAGATGGGGACTGCAGCCAAGAAATTAAAAGATGCTTGCTCCTGGGGAGGAAAGCTATGGGAAATCTAGGCAGTATACTAAAAAGCAGAGACATCACCCTGCCAACAAAAGCGTGTATAGTCAAGGCTATGGTTTTCGCAGTTGCAATGTATGGCTGTGAAAGTTGGACCATTAGAAAGGCTGAATGCCAAAGAATTGAGGCCTTTGAACTATGGTGCTGGAGAAGACTCCTGCAAGTCCCTTGGACTGCAAGGTGTTCAAACCAGTCAGTCCTAGAGGAGATCAACCCTGACTGCTGTTTAGAAGGCCAGGTCCTGAAGGTGAAACTTCAAGCACAGGATTCACTGGAGAAGTGCCTAATGCTGGGAAAGATTGAGGGCAAAAGAAGAAGGGGACGACAGAGAACGAGGTGGCTGGATGGAGTCACTGAAGCAGTTGGCGTGAGCTTAAATGGACTCCAGAGGAGGACAGGAGTAGAGGACAGGAAAGCCTGGAAGAACATTGTCCATGGGGTCACGATGGTTTGGACACGACTTTGTAACTAACAACAACAACACAGAAAACAGATTCAATACTGTAAAGTTTAGTTGCATTCTAGTGTACTGTGTTGATTTGTTTTTGCTTTGGGGATTAATATGTAGTATGTACATTAGTATGTACTGGGGATTAGTAGATTGCTTGTAGAACAGCTGACAGGCAGGTGGCAGCAATTCTCTCCCGGAGGTTCCAGATTGGTGTGGCCATCCCCTCCCCAGAAGAATGAAATATTTTGGGAAATATTAGAAAGGCAGGATAGAATATTTTCCCTAAAGAAGAAATGGGAAAAAATCTTAAGGGAGGAACCAGCCCCTGTCTCCCTGCCCCCAAGCAGAAACTGAGGAAGCCAGCTTTTAGAAATGCAGATTTGGTAATCCATTCAAGACAGGATATTTCTAAACTCCTTGGCAGAATGGTAGGAACTGCCCAACACTCTTTCAGAACACAAACTCCTTCACTGAATCATTCCCAGAACAATCCAAATTTCAAAATCACAGAAACCTATAAAGATCCATCCACTCATTCAACCATTTTGTCATCTGCACCAGAATCGCAAACCCTGGTGGTTCTGCTTCATCAATAAACCTTTCTTTCCAATCAGCCTCCATGTTGTTTCCAGTGTTTTTCTCCCAACTTGGAACTGACCCAGCTGGATTTTCCTTCCAACAATTGGGAGCCCTGAAAATTCATTCCTCCATCCCAATTTAAGTCCAGGAACTTGCTTAGAGGTGCTGCAGCTTCACCTTGCCAACAGCTGATAGGTGAGTGGTAGCCACTCCAGCTGGGGATCGCTGCAAACTCTTGGGCCTCTTTGTTTACTTAATAATTGCAGAGGTCATTTAATGATACAAACCGTAAACCCAATCTTTGTTTACTTAACAACCTGATTTGCTTAACAAGCACAGTTGGAAATATAAAAAAATGAGTCTGATTCATTTTACAATAGTTTTGATTTGCGACCCCAGTGGACAGGCTCCTATAGGGTCATACCTTGAGGACTACCTGTACCAGGTGGTTTATTATTATTGTTGGATTGTATTGCGTTCTTGATCTCACAAGTAGAGCATTCATTAGGTTGAAAAGCAGTATCAAGATGTCTCACACTCATCTATTTGGGGGGGTGTCACACATGCATCTAATAGTTACTAAAAGTTTTGATCGTGTTTCTCTTGTGCATATGTTGTCCTATTTGCATGTTCTTTATAATGTGTTAAGAATAAAATCTCAGCATTTGTCATGCAGGCATTCCTGAGTGTTATAGGGTGATCCCAAGTCCCCATTGATTCTCTTGCTTTTAAGGACAGTATTGTTAATATCAGTCTGCATTCACAATACTGCAGTCTGTCAGCCTTATCCAGAAATCCATCCTTACTCAAAATGTGGGATGTCCTGGGATCATGGTAGATAACATGAGCAACTTTCCTCTTTATTCATGAAAGGACATTTTAGAATCCTTTTTAAATAAAAACAGAATTGGAGCAGGAAAGAGAGGAAGAAACTGGGAACTAGAGCTGCAAGCACTGGGCTAAATTGGAAACTGGAATTTGAAACTTAAATTTTGAATTTGCCTGGAATCACACATGTCAAATTAATTGAGACAAAGAGAATAACTGTTTAATGGGAATTTTAATATTATTTTACTAAGTCTAGTCATGAATCTATGTGATATTTGTGAATGTTCAAGGTTCTACTGTAATTTCCTTTTGTAATGTATGAAACTGGATGCTGAATTCCTACTTCGGGTTCTATTCCAGAATTTTTTTTCTTTATGGAAATCATATATTAATGTATTTTAAACTATTTATTATTAGAGACTGGGGTAGAGTTCTCTATTTGTAGATTAGCGCCATCCTGTGGCTTTTTCCAGTTTTGCATTTTGGATATTTAAAATGTAAGGTTTTTTCCAGCTTTTGTCTTTCTTACCTAATAAACTTTAGGTTTTTTTTAATCTCTGACAAGACTGACCTATCCCCCAAGGAGGAAAAAATAGGTTGAAAGGTCTGGTAATCTGCCTGTATAATATAAGAAAAAGGGGCTAATATTTTTTAAAAGTATGTTTGTTTTTATTTATCCCTTTTTAATCTCCAGAAAGGCAACACATAGAGGTTAGCTCTTTCAAACGGCAGGGGGAAGTGGTAGACACGAGTTGAGGCAGATGAAGTGGTGGCACTGGGATCCATCAAGCTGCTAACTAAGCAGGAAGCAGCATGGGATGTGAAGACACGAGGATTTATGGGGGGGTTGGGGGGGAACGCATTACAGATTTCCAGCTCTTCATTTTTAAAGCTCAGCAATTGCCTTTAGGAAGTTACTATGCCGATTTCCTTCTTGCTTTATATAGCTGGGTGGAAGTCGTCTGTATTAGCCTTGCTCCGCTCTTCAAGAAAAGCAGTCTGTATATATTAAGAAGGAAAAAAAAGCAGACAGGAGATTTTCACCTCCCTCCACATTCTCCAGTAATACGAAGTCTTCGTCAGATCAACGAAACGGCCGAAAGCCAAGAGAAAGGCTACACCATCCTTTTCGCCATGACGCAATGATACGTACAGGAGGGGGTGGAGCTCCCGCCAAATTTTAACGGCGTATTCCGTTTGCGATGCTAGCGGGGGATTATTGAAAGTTTCCTCCCTCCGCTCGACCGTCGTCAGCGTTTTCATGAGTTTAGCTATCTCTGGGGGAGGAAAAGACCGCTGTCTCCATGTAAGAGCAACTCCGGCAGGGCCAGGTTTTCGTGATTTGCGAAAAGGGTAGAGAACAGCGTTCGCTCTTCAAATGGCCTTCCATGCCTTGAAGACGATGGCTGCATTTTCTTAAACTTGCTTGGGAGCGCCCGGCTTGCGGGGTGGGGGATTAGAAAAATTCCTGAATCTTGGGTGGTGGGAGGAATGGGTGGGGGTGGTAGCGTTTGGCATCGGGAGAGGCACTAGGACTTCTAAGAGATGTTGCGAGGGGGTCATCTGATGGATAATGGAAGGTGAAGAAGTAGCTTTTTATACTCAAAATATACATTTTCTTTCGATAATCCTACCCGGTAACTTTTGTTATTTACTTACGTTTTAGTCTCCGGGTCTTAGTTGCTCTTTGCACTTTTTCCAAAGTTTCAACATCTTTGTTGTAATGTGGTGACCAAAACTTGATGCAATATTCCAGGTGTGGCCTTACTAAGGATTTATAAAGCGGTACTACCAGTAATATTTCACATGATTTTGATTCTGTGCCTCTGTTTATACAACCAAGGATTGTATTAGCTTTTTTGGCTGCTGCTACTGCACACTACTGGCTCATATTTAAGTGATTGTCCACTAGGATTCCAAGGTTCCTCTCACAATTACTGTTTTTGAGCCAGGTTTAACTTAATCTGTGTTTATACCTTTGCTTTTCTCCATATTAAATTTCATTTTGTTGTATAGGGCCTGTTGTTCAAGTCTGTCAAAATCTTTTTGGATTCTGAGCTTGTCTTCTGGGGTGTTGGGTATTTCTGCCAGCTTAGTATCATCTGTAAATTATCTAAGTCATTTATGAAGATATTGAAGAGTGCTGGGGCTAAGACCAAACTTTGTGGTATCCCACTGCTTACTTTCCTCATTGTAGATGTAGTACCATTAAGGACTACTCATTGAATATGGTTTGTTAGTTAGTTACAAATCCATCTGGTGGTGATGCTATCTATCCCACATTTTTCTAGCTTTCCAAAAAGTAGGTTGTAATCTACTTTGTCAAATGGCTTGCTGAAGTCTAAATATACTACTGTATGTCCACAGCATTTTGCTGATCTACTAAGTTAGTCACTTTGTGAACAATAAATAAGATTAGTTTGGCATGATCGGTTTTTAGCAAACCCATGCTGGCTTTTAGTTATAACTTTGTTTCTAGATGTTTGCAGATTTGTTTTTTGATTATTGTTTCTGGTATCTTCCCAGGTATTGATGTTAGACTAATTGGTCAGTAGTTTCCTGTGTCTTTTTTTTTTTTTTTTTTTGAAGATGGGAACCACAACAGCTGTTTTCCAATTGTCAGGTAATTCCCCAGTGTTCCAGGATTTTTGAAAGATAGGATACAATGGTTCCGAGATAACATCTGCCAGCTCCTTCAGAACTCTGGGATGTAATCCGTCAGGTCTCGGTGATTTATATTTGTCAAGATTCAATAGATGTTTAACCATTTTCTTGCTTATTTTAATTTTTATTTCTAATCTGTCTTTTATGGTTAGATTTTTGGTAGGTTGGGCTATAGTTTTGTGTGAAGACTGAAGCAAAGAAGAGCTTAAGCAGTTCTACTTTCTCTGCTCCCTGTTACTTCCTTGCCATCTTCTCTTAAGTGGACTGACTGTTTCCTTGACTTTCTTGTTATTTATATGCTGAAAGAAACTTTTAAAAAAATTATCTTTGATTTTTGTTGCAAGTCTTTGTTCATTCTGAACCTATGCTTTCCTTACTTCATCTTTGCAGATTCTGGCTATCTGCTGATACTCTGCCTTAGTTATCTGTCCTGCTTTCCATTTTTTGTACTTGTCCCTTTTGTCTTTCAGGCAAGATTGGCCAAGTGTTGCTACGCGAAGAATTTGTTTATGCTATTTTTACATTTACATAATATTTGTATTTTTTGCAGGATGGATAATTGTACTTTTCCAAGATACAGTGACAATGACATTGTGGTACACATTCGCAACTGTTTATTAAGTGGAAATGAGGCTAAATCTTTTTCAAAAAGTGATTTATTTCCAAATGTGAAGGTAAGAGTTTTTATATTTAGTGGAATTGGAGTTCAAAGCTATAGTATATGCATTGCATGTAGGCTTTAGGTTTTTTGAGTGTTTTCAAGTCAAGTTTTTGACTCCTGGCAACTGTCTGGACTAATCGCTGAAGTTTTATTGGCAACTTTTTTTGGAAGTTGCTTGCCATTGCCTGCTGTGTAGGATGAGAGAAAAACACTAGCCCTGTTGGCTAAAACTTGTTTCTTCAATCTTCTGGAAAAACAAAAGACTAGAAAGACTACTGAAATTTTAGAGATTCAACAGATACGTTAACAGATATTAATGAAGTCTCATTAATCATGTCTCTCCAAGAATGCTGTACAATCTAATTTAGGAGGGAATGATCTGTATCTATTAGCAAATCAACTTGGTTTAGTATTCTATAATTCACCCCTAATAATAGCATTTTTATTTCTCTTTCTTATCCAAATGCTCTTGATTGAACCATTGAATCCAAGATTCCTGGATCTTTAAACATGTGTGCATGTATTTCACATATAACACCACTGCTCTCTTATGTGTGGCCAATTTGTTATACCCTTCAGTCCTTGCATGCTAGTCTTACATTTTCTCTCACCAAATTTCAGTGACTATTAAATCATAGTATTTCCCTCCATTAAAGCTTTCATTTCCTGCTTCTTCCCATATGCCACATATTTCCTTTTATTTTCAGATGGATCAATCAAAAGGAGTAGTTGTCAGTGGATTTAAAGAATCAGAAGCCTTTTGGTCACAAGGAAAAATGACATTTCTTTTGACATCCATTGAGTTGAATAATTTCTGCATTATCATAACAACATAGCCCTTAATAGAGGCTCTAACTCATGTTCAGTAAGATTCGTACTGCATCATCTTCAGCAGTTCAAGCTTCTCTTCACCTGCTTCATCTCCCTTAACTAGTCTATAAATCAGGAAGATTTCCAGGATCCCTGAGTTAAGGGAGGCCATTTGGGTGTGTTCCAATCAAGATATTCTGCAACCCTCTCATTCCAGGTGGACCCCTGGGCCTCAGATAGATTGAGCAGCATATGCTCTGAGACAACCCCAAGCTCCTTCTGAAGCCCAATGGTGTGCATCAGTTGCCTGGGGAACCAGTCTAATAGACCCTGGCTCCCTGCAGTGGAGGACAGTGCTAGAGAACAGCATTATTCATGTTAGCAGTCTAGCCACCGGACATTAAACTTAATATGAGTTATGATTATATGAGATGAAAAGGGAGGTTTAGGTTACTGGATCCAATGTTATCTTTGTCATTCCCTCTGCTCTTTGTGAATCTACTGTTTTATCTCATTTTTTTGCAGTGTCTTTTCTTGTGGACAGTCAAAACCTGTTTTTGCCACAAAGGCTTGAAAACTTCCTCAGTTTTTGGTACAGAATTCTATATCTCTCGCGTTTGATTATCAGTTCCATCTACCGTGTTTGCTCTTTTTTTGTCTACTTATAGCCAATTGCTTCCTCTCCACTTTTTTGGTACCACCTCCTTTTTTGATGTGGTAAATCTTCGTCCTTCATTAATGAAGTGCTGTTAATGAGTCATTGATTTTTCCTTCCAAGAATCACAAGGATGACAATGACTATAGATTCATCCCCAATGATCTTGCTTTTCTTCATTGGCTCTAATAGTCAAAGCTTTAATGTTTTTTCTTGTTCACTTCTATTCCTTTATCAGGCTTAATTGGCAAACATCTTTTTGCTCTTCCTGTTCTTTTGCCCAATGAGCCTGCTCCCTGGAACCTGCCTGTAGGAGAAATATTAAAAATAATTAATTTCTACTAATTAATTTTCTAATTATAGAAAGCAATTACTCAATCACCAGTTATTTAGAATATGTCCTTTTTATCCTGAACAGTTGAAACTTAGAATGTTCAGTGTTACCAGAATTCTCATTTCTTCCTTGGTGTTAAAATGGCATTTCTCACCACAATAATCCTATGAAGTAGGTTGGACTAAGAGTGCCTGGCCTTAAAGTCACCTATTGAATTTGCAATATTGAGGGATGTCTTCAAACCTGGGTCTTTTCAGAGCTACCATATTTTTCAGAGTATAAGACGCACTGGAGTATAAGACACAGCTTAGTTTTTGGGGAGGAAAATAGGGGAGAAAAAATCTGCCTACCAGGTATTCATCAGGCTAGCGTCCTTAGTCTGGTCTGATTCAGCACATTAGTTTGCTGGTTTTTATCCCCTGCTTGGGGATAAAAAACAGCTTTTAAAGCACAACTGATCTTTGGAGAGAGAAGCACTGAGAAAAGCAGGCAAACCATGGAGATCTCTTCACTCGCTAGCGACTCAGGGCTGAAAAAAAACCTTTACAGCTGAGAGTCAGAAGGAGCAGGCAAAGCGCCTCACTCGCTAATGCCTCGTTAGGGCTGAAAAACTTCACAGCTGAGTCGGAGGGAGCAGGGAAAATCACTTCACTGAAAAAGCTAAAGCACAGATGAGATTCGGAGGTAGATTGCTTCATTCACTAGCACTTCCTTAGGGCTGAAAAAAAGCTTAGAAAAAGCTACCATGTTTTTTGGAGTATAAGACACACCTTTTTCCAGCCAAAAAGAGGGTGAAAATCTGGGTGTGTCTTATTCTCCAAATGTAGCCCCGCTCAGCCTCGCAAACGGAGATTTCAAAGGCTGAAAGAAACCTCTGAAAGAAGCTTCAGAAAAAAAGCCTCAGAAAGGCTTTTATCTAAAATAATACACCAAGCAACAAAAGAATCAGTAAAGGTTCTAACCAAATTATGTTAACAAATCTGGAGAATGACACAATAACCAACAGATCGGAAGAGGTTAATCTACATACCAATACCAAAGAAAGGAGATTGAACAGAGTACAGATAGTCCTTCAGAATAAAAGCCTCTGAAAGAAGCTTCACAAAAAAAGTCTTTTTTTCTAAAGCTCTGTTTTGGAGGCTTTCAGAGGCAGAAAAAAAAAGTTTTTTCTGAAACCGTTTCAGAAGTTTCAGAGGCAGAAAAAAATGCAAGGCACAGAGCTCACAACCAAGAAACCTGTTGCTAAAATTCACCTCTGGAAACAGCTGATTGGGGGTATTCCGGGAGGCCAATCTACCCACCAATCAGCTTTTTTCTTATTTTCCTCCCCAAAAACTAAGATGCGTCTTATACTCCGGTGCGTCTTATACTTCGAAAAATACAGTACATTTGGAGTATAAGACACACCCAAATTTTCAGCCTCTTAGGAGGGAAAAAGGTGTGTCTTATACTCCGAAAAATACGGTATATCTTGCATTTTAAATACTATGCCTAAAGTTGACTTGATAGACATGTTGTAAAGTAATTTTCAGCCTCTTAAGTGAAAACATTCCAGTCTGTTAAATTACTTTTGTGGAATTTTATATTTACATTTGCTGTAAAAGTTTAAATATTTTTTTCAACAGCTGCACAATTAGGCTTGAAGAAGATTTAGTAATATTTTTATTTGCCCACAAGGTTAATTTTGTAACCAGGAATGATGTCAAAATGCACTGTTAATATACATTAACATATTTTCTTGCCTTGAACTTATCTTGAACTTTTCAGAATTCTCATTCTGGTAGTGTTAAGGAAATTAAATAAGTTCTAAGTAAAATAAAAATCATACATTGTTTGTTCATTTTGTTAAATTACACTTCTCTTTTTAGCCTGAAATATTGCGTATGATTTTCATGAGAGTTTTACAAAGTGTGTATGGGATCCGTGTGGAACATTTTTACACGGTAAGAATATATTAAGTCATGGGGAAAATGCATTGAAAGTAAAATGAGATGGAGCCTTAGTAATTCCCTATATTGTTTTACTTTGCCTTTAAAGACTAACAGATTTATTGTATGTATTATTGTCTTAAGACAGATATTACACTACATCTTTGGTCTTTAAGTTTGCTACCATGATTTTTGTTTGTTGCAATAAATTAATAGCTGCTTATCTGGCAATCAGTGGAGATGGGCAAAACATATTAATTTGAGCAACTATGCTTCATATAATTTATAGTTTACTTTATTGTCATTGCACCTTGTACAACAAAATTAAATGCCACCTTCAGTGTATATTATACATAAAAAAATTAAACAAAAACACACATCCTTCACATCCTATACAATTGAATTGAAAACCCCTTGATATTGAATTAATATTGCACTATACAGTAGAATTCAATATGGTTACTGCTCTGGGATATAAGCCTATTTGTCCTTGTTTTTATTATCTTGTGCCATCTGCCAGATGGAAATAGTTAAAAAAAAAAAGGGCGTGCCTAGGATGAAATGGATCTTTAAGAATGTTTTGAACTTTCTTAAGGCAGCGGAAGCTATAAAGCTCTTCCAAAGATCCTCTGCATAATGATGTTAACCCTATAGTACTGTGTTTCAAGACACCTTCGGGAAAGGCCTCTGCAGCCAATAACAGAGCTCTGGATGGTGATGGTGAAACGAGGGTGGGGGTGACACATGCATCAATCCGGAGCCTGTTTCTCGGCTGCAGAGGCCTTTCTTGAAAGCATCTGACATCGAAACAGAGGGCACGGGCGACACCTGCAAGTGGCGACAAGCAGCCACAGAAGAAGTGAACTGGCAGCAGGCTCCTGCTATGCAGGACTGTCGGTGCCGGAGCTGCAAGGTGAGTCAATGGAAGACATTCCCCGAAAATAAGACCTGGTGCCTTTTTTGGTGGCAAATATATATATTCCTGGAATATTTCTCAGAAAAATAAGACCTGGTCTTTTATAGATAGGTAGATAGGTAGATAGGTAGATAGATAGATAGATAGATAGATAGATAGATAGATGCTTTTCTATCTAGCCAGGTTTCTACCTACGTAAACTATGATGTTCTGCCGCCCTGGTTCTGTGAAATCTCAATTCACAAGTGCTGGGCTTTTTTCTTGCAACACTCTGTTGCATTCGAATGCCCCCACCCACATGTTGGGGTAGACCAGGTGTCTCGGTAAACACTTAATCTTTCTCCTGGCTCAAGCTGATGAAGGGAGGAGAACTTGTGGCTCAGTGGTTAATACAACTGCCTAACATGCAGGCAGCCCAAGTTCGAATCCAAGTAAGGGTATGGCTGGCTGATGAGAGCTAAAAAGCTTGAAATAGATCTATACTAGTCTCCCTTTATTTCTTTATCAGCAAAATATAAATTTTATACACACACACACACACACACACACACATACATATTGTATTTGGAAGCGGGGAACTACAAGTTTTGCCTGGCTTAGTTTTCCAAGATAAATGTGGCTCCCTGTACCTTCTCTCTGCCTGCTTGTTCTTTTTCATAGTAAATGAAATAGAACTAAAGCACTGCATTTTTCAACATGAAATTGTTTTGCATGCTGTGCTGGAGTAATGATAGCTTTATGTTAGATTTAAACATCACAGGAAACCAAGGATTTCTTAAAGACGGTTTTAAACCCATAGTTGTAATTTTTTACACATGGCACTAAACTGAAAGCAAATAAATTGCATGAGTCATTAGTGATTGATATACAGGTGGTAGTAAATGTATAATGGTACCAGGTATATACCCTGATTAGTAGCAACTTCCCAGAATTTTTCTAGAATTTTTTCCAAAGTTAGTTTCCTTTGAGAATATTCTGTTTCTATATATAATATTTTGTCTGTTAAAGATTTTATTTTAAAATGTTTATTTTAAATTAAATTAAATTAAATTTATTCTATGCTTTGAATGTTCACCAGTTAATGATAAGGATATCTAATTAATCTATAGATGTAGTTAAAATATAAATGAAGAATCTAGACAATGTGGTGACATTTTTAATTCCTCTTGACTAGGTGAAGATTTGTGTCATAATTTACTAGAAATTGAATAATTATCACACTCTAGTTCTACATTTTCTGCAGATGGATTATATCATTAGCTATGGCAGCTGATTATTGTAAAATTACAGTGTTCTGGAATGAAACACTGTATAGTCCTGAGGCTTATTGTAGGTGTACACAGTCATGTGAAAATGTGGACTTTGATACACCGCTATATATGGATATCTTGCTATAAATGAATTTTATATTATCGGAGGAACTGAATGAAAAAATACATATTTCATTAGTTACTCATTATTGATTATCTCCAATTAGATGCCAGTGACATTTGAAACAGCATATCCTCAGATTTTTGAAGGCTTTCTACCCATAGGAAATCTATTTGTTAATATGTAAGTATCCTGAAATCATGTTTTCTATTTGATTTTCTTTGTGCTTAGTTTTGTTTGTATGAATTTGTTGTTGTGTAGTTAAAATAGTTACTAGAATAGATGGTTCTTTTCTTGGGGTAATACATTTTCTGTAATTATCTAGAATTCATATTGTGTTCAGTGAAATTATGATATTTTAGGGCTTTATAGTGCTTCAGGTTTTAAAGTAAAAATGTGTTCCAGAGCATGCAACATTTCCCTGGTACTCCTTAAACCAAATGAATATTTCTGGAATCATGTGATTGCTTTAACTGTTCTGAAGTGCAGCATTGCCTTTCTATTATGTAATTATGTATGCTGATAGAACTTGCTGATCAAAGGATTCATTTTTTGGTGCTGAACTGCTTTAGAAAGGTAGTTTTGTCAAGCAAAGACCTGAGAATTGATGGAAGACTTCAATAAATATAAATATTAACACTTTTTTTTAAAAAAAACTATAATTTTCACATGTAAGTTGTCATGCAGTATTATAATGAAATTAACATATTTCTCCTAGAGTCCTAGACTGTTTATGCTTTAAATTTGAAAAAAAAATGAAGCTAAATAATCTAATGCAAAGGGAATATTAAAATACTGTGTTTTCCCAAAAATAAGACCTATCATGAAAATAAGCCCTAGCTTGATTTTTACACCTGCCCCCAAAATAAGCCCTAGTTAAAACCCTACCCACTCCAGGGTGCATGGCGTGGGAAAAGGCGCACAGTAAAAATTAATCTAGGGTGAGGGGGGTGGTGCTGCCCTACTACTTACCTTTGGACAGTTGCAGCCAGGCCTTACACACCCTGACACCTGCCTTGCCAGCCCACTTCTGTGGCTGCTTGTCACTGCTTCCACGCATCGCCCCGGCCTCTGTTTCGCTGTAAGAGGCCTTCAGGAAAGGCCTCTGCAGTTGAAAAATGTCCGGATTGACATCCATGTCACTCCCAGCCTCCGTTTCACCACCAGAGGCCTTCAGGAAAGGCTTCTGCAGCCAATAATAAAGCTCCGGATTATCAGGATGGCAAAATGAAAGCCAAGGACAATGTGCGCGTCAATTCAGACCTCATTTCTCAGCTGCAGAGGCTTTTCCTGAAGGATCTGATGGCCGGGAGGCACTGTGTGTCAATCTGGAGCCTGTTTCTTGGCTGCAGAGGCCTTCAGGAAAGGCGTCTGACACTGAAATGGAGGCCAGGGACAATGCGCGCAAGTGGCAACAAGCAGTTGCAGAACAAGTGGGCCAGCAGCTGGCTCTTTGGGCAGGGCTGTAGGTGTCGCCACCACGTCAGTGGAAGACATTCCTTGAAAATAAGACCTGGTGCCTTTTTGGTGGCAAAAAAAAAAATAAGACCAAGTCTTATTTTCGGAGAAACACAGTAGTTTCCCCTGCAGCACTATTCTGTAACATTTAAGACTCAGGTTATAGTTGTTTCCTTTATTACCTATGTAATATACAGTAATACCAAAGAAACAATTACATTATGAATTATACTTGTGAAGTAAATATTATAAGTAATCTAAATAAAGAATATGTAAAAATTTTGACAGGGAGCGATTTTTTCCCATCTGTCGTGTCAATGACTTCCAGATTGCAGACATTATACATCCAAGTAAGCATTAATTTTTTTCTCCAGATTGTATATGCTTCATAGCTCAAATGGTCATATATTTTTATTTCCCTAAATTGGTTCATTAAATTTTATTTTATCTTTTTTATAATTAAGTTTACATTTCAGTATTTTCTCAAGAATAATGGTTAGTATAATCATATGGAAATTTATCAGGTTAGCATGCTGCCAAACTGCAGGCATGACTGCATGATCTGTCTGACTTACAGGACTGTAGCTTCTCCTATAATAGGTACGCCAATTATGTGGAAGAAGTTATGCTTCAGTAAGAAGAAATAGTTTCAAATTTATTTATTTATTTATAGAAAAATAAAATAGATATCTTTATCAATTTTCATAATTTAGATTGGAAGAAAATACATTCTGTAGCCTGCAGAAAAACAAAAACCACCAGAATTTCTTCTTTATATCTTAATGTCTGAACAGATTTGGAATCTATAAAAAAAACAATGTTTTAAATTGTTCCCAGGAAGTAAATTTAGGAACATATATTTCAACCTAAACCACATATTTTCTCAGACATCTCTACCAAATTGCAACCTAACTCTTATATTTTGCGTCAGTTGCAGCTTCTGGACACTTCAAAATGTAGTCCTTCACCTAACACAGGAGTATCAAACTCAATTTCATTGAGGGCCGCATCAGGGCTGTGGTTGACTTTGGGGGGCTGGGCAGGCATGGCCGATTGTGTGGGTGTGGCCAGCTTGATGCCACTTACTGGATGTGGCCAACTGGGTGGGCGTGGCCAGCTTGATACCACTCCCCAAACTGCTGGCATGATACCTCTTCACACTGAGCAGACTGGACCGAAGGCACGCTGGTCCGATGTTTCCTCTTTGCATTGGGTAAACTGGGCCAAAACCACGCTGGCCCGAAGTTTTCTTTTCGCACTGGGTAGACTGGGCCGAAGTGATGAAGGCCAGCCCCTTACATTTTCCAGGACAGTCCCACGGGCCAGATTTGGCTTGTGGGTATTGTGTTTGACACACCTGACCTAATACGTTGCAATAGTCTAGAGGGAATGTGACCATGGCCCAAGCATAAGTTATTGTGGCACTATCTGCAACTGTACTCTTCATCACAGCTGCCACCTAGTAATGCCAGTCAAGAGCAAGGAAATCTGCAGACTTGTTTTTTCAAGGGACTGTAACTCCAGCCAGAACAGACTGGAATATGAATCTAAATTTGGGTGAAAAAACTTTTTAACTAGTTGTTTTCCAGATAGGGGACTCAATAATCCAAGCATGGATATCACTGTTGTCGTCTAGCTCTACAGAGTTTAAACTGAAGAGACGCCCTCTCCTGACACTCCCAGTTTCAACTCAGTCTTGAGCTTGTTCAGACTGCTTGGGAGTTTTTCTCTATTAGAGATTGGATTACTTGGAGGAAATTGGTCAGCTACATTGCTGGTATTTGGCTGGACAGCCCAAGGCTCGAGCCTGCTGTAATTTTTGGTTTTTCTTTGCGCTTGGGAACTGTAGTAACCTGACTGTGATGAGTTTGGAGCCATTGAGCAGCGGCCGCCACTTTGGGCAGCCCGCCTTCATTTTGGAAGCAGCAGGACAGTGTGAGAAGCGGAGACTTGAACCCACTGTAGATTTAATCTGCATTTTGGCGTCTTGTTGCATGGTGGCTGCCTGGCTAAATTTGGGGCTCCTGATAGCAGTTCGCCATTTTAAGGCTGCCATGATCCTTGTGGTAGGGGTGGAGCAGCTTGAGTGCCATAGGCCTTTTACCGCTGAGAAATTCGGCGCGAAGAGGTGTTGGAGGAGGTGACGGCTGCGGTGGCCATTTTGGAGCTCCTTAGAGCCGATTCGCAGAGACCTCCAGAGTAACCAGCCGATAGTGGGGCTTGGTTTGCAACCCTCAGGAAGGCCGAAGTCCTCAGAAGGCAGCATGATGGGCCATTGGTCCGATCCCGCTTAGGCCTGCGAGGTGAAGAGGAGGAACAGCTGCGCTACTATTGGCTCCATAGGAGGTTGCCTCCTGAACATTGTGCACCATTTTAGAGCGGCGCGTGAAGGGTTAGTGGCCTGAAACCGCTCTTAAGGCTTTGAAATTCTTTTACGCTGGCCCTTGGTGAGTAGCTTGGGTATTGGGGGAATTTGACTGGCCAGACTTGGTATTTTTGACCAGATCTGAGGCTGGATCGCTGCGGCTGCAACCTGTGTGCTTTTCTTCAAAGCCATCATCGCATCTGCCTGCAATAAGTGCAGGGAGCATTCTTTGACCTGTCATTCCGGTTACCGTGAGCACAAGGGGACATTGTGCGGAACCATAGTCTTTGCAGCTGCGTCGGATTGGGGTCGGAGGGAGTCAATGCCCTTCACTGCCCTTGGCCCCGGGGACTGCTATACACATTTCTACCTATTGCATTGATACCATGGGTGATTAGGTGGATTCTACAGGAGAAGGCGGATTGATCCTGATAGCCCTTCATTGGCCCAGATGCCCATGGTTCGCGGATCTGGTCTGCCTATTGATCACTGACCCGTGGAGAATTCTGCCTGACAGAATCTCTCTCAGAGGCTTCCGGGTTGAGTTACGATCGTTGCTGACGGTCCCTTTAAGACCGCCAGCCCTGTCGCCTGTTAAAGAGCCGTCTTTTTGGCTCGAAAAACCCTGAATCCATTAGGATTTCGGAGAAGAACTAGCGCTGCACAGGTAGAGCCCCTGTGAGACCCCCGGAACACTTTTCCTGCTTCTGGGGAGGCAACAGGGTGTGCTCCCTTTTCAAAGCGCAGAAGTTCCGGACGAAGGGGAAACTCTGCTACAATTGCAGAGCAAGGCGTCGTACTCAGCGTTAAAAGAAAAAAGAATAAATAGCAGGGTGGAACGGATCCTCTACAAATGCAAGTATATATCTGCTAGCCCTGCGAATCAATTTTAAAGAATTTTGAACAAGTTGAACCTGAGAAAGTTTAAGACAAAGGGGGGGAAAATGGCGCTTGCTTTCAGCGGAAAGAACAGCTGAAAGCGAAAGTAGTTTGCTTACAAAGTAACAGACTTGATTGGAAGATAGAATACAAAGTATTTTGGACTTATTGGTTTTTCTTATTGACTTTATCTATTCTGGAGAAATTATTAGCAAGATTTGGAGCAATTTGTGCTGGAAAAAGAAAAAGAAATAATAAAATGTCTAAACAAATGAAGTCAGACCCTAAAGCAGCAGGGGGGGGGCTCCCTCACTCAAAAGCCTGAACAGCTTCCTTTACAGCAATCACAAGCTCAGACAAAGGAGGATGGCTTCCAGGATTTAAAGAACTTTATTGTGACAGAAATTAAAAGGTCTTAGCAGGAAGTTAAAGGCATGGTTGCTAAATCTGAACAGGAGATTAAAGGCATGGTTCAAGAAAAATTTGATCTCGTTAACAAAGATATTCAAACAGTGGTGAAAAGCCTGTCTGATGTACTCCTGCAGGTTGATAAAAAAGTGGATAAACTTGCTTTAGACATGGATGTTAAACTGAAGGAATCTGATTCTAAAATTGTTGAGGTGGACCAGAAAACTCAGAGGCTGGAGAATGAGATAACGATGATGCAATTTAGATCAATGGAATTTGCCATCAGACTTAGAGGCATAAAAGAGAACAGTAGGGAAGATCTTAGAAAGGTTTGTGCTGACGCTCTGGCAGTGTTGCTGAAGGTGGATAACTACAAGATTCTCTACAAAATTGACAAAGTCTATAGAGTGAACTCTCAAGTGGCAGCATATAGGCAACTGCTTAGAGATGTGGTGATATATTTTACAGACAGAAAGATAAGAAATGCCATTTTGCAAAATTCATTTGTTTCTACTGTGCAAATTGATGGATCTGAGATTGGAGTTTTTAAAGAATTACCACCCAAAATGTTAAAGGATAGAAAGGATTTTGGATTTTTGGTGGCAGAATTAAAGAAACAGCAAATACAATTTCGGTGGGATGCCCCAGTTGGCATAATATTGAGGATACAAGGAGTGAGATACCGCTTAAATACTATACCAAAAGCAGAAGATTTTTATTATAACGTTTTGAAAGGGGGTTCAACATCTCCTTGTACATCTTCGCCAACAGATAGAGAGGCTCAAGCACAGAGGGAATTTGATCAAGAGACTGAGGAACAAATAAAACAGTCACAAAAGCAAGCAATGGAGACCCAGGGGGCAGTAGGTAGTTTGTTGGTTGATCCCTTTGCACCACTTTCAATCTCCCCTTTGGAAGACACATCGAAATCTATGAGAGAGGAGGTGCTGGATCTTGATATGGGGTCAAGTAAATTTGATGAGCAACGTATAACTAGAGCAGTCTCTAGGCAAATTCTAGAAGCACAGCAACAGGAGAGACCTAAGTTACAAAGAAGCAAGAAGGTTAAGGAAAAGGCACAAGTCAAAGTTGTGGGATGAACAAAGCCGAAGACTACCTGTGTGCAAAAGGATCTTCAGCAACTGTTCTCAAAACTTCACAGTAGCCCAAATGACTAAATTTTTGTCTTGGAATGTGAATGGATTGAATTCTCCATCCAAAAGAAAAAAAGTATTTCATTATTTGAGACAATTTAATAATGATGTTATTTGTTTGCAAGAAACTCATATCAAGTTGCAAGATCAGAAATATTTGATGAATTCAAGATTGGGAATGCACTTTATTGCTTCAAATTCGGAAAAAAAGAATGGACTGGTGATATATACATAAATAAAAGATTTTCAGCTAAACTAATAGAAGCAGATGATTGTGGGAGATATATAGCAATTGAATTGAATACAGACAATGGTCCAACACTGGTGGTTGGAGTCTATGCTCCTAACCAGCAACAAGAAGCTTTTTATAAAATGCTTTATTCTAAAATTCTAGGTTGGGACTTCACATCTATTTTGATTATGGGTGACTGGAATGGAGTAATACAACCTAAAATGGATTAAAAAAGTGTGGCTAAATTAGGCGTTAAACTACCACAGGTTTTTTTTGAAATGAAAGAGGATCTGGAATTGAAAGACATATGGAGACTGCACAATCCAAACGAAATGGATTTTACTTTTTACTCGGATAGGCATAAATCCTTTTCCAGGATAGATTTTATTTTGCTAACGGTTGATTTACTTCCCAAAGTAAGGAAAACGAAGATATTTCCTAGGACTTTAACTGATCATAGTCCAGTATGGATAGAAATTGAGATGAGAAAGAAGGAAAGAAGATCTTGGAGATTAAATGAAAACTTATTTAGATATGAAAAAAATGTAGATGAACTTAAGAAGCATATAAAGGAATTTTTTAAAATGAATTTAAACAAAGGCACTCCTATCGAAATTATTTGGGATGCTGCTAAAGCATACATGAGAGGAGTACTGATACAAATGAATTTTAAACATAAACAAAATAGACAGAAAAAAAGAATAGAGTTGGAAAACGAGATAAAGAAAAAGGAGCAGCTATTGATAAAAAACCCAACAGATGGAAAATTACAAATAACTATAAAACTTTTGAAAGACCAATTTCAAATGCTCATAGCAGAACAAACAGCAACTAATTTACAATTTGCAAAACATAATACTTTTGCTAATGCTAATAAACCGGGCAGATGGTTGGCTTACACATTGAGGAAGCAATTAACTTCACGAACTATTGATAGTATTGAGTATGAGTATGGTGAGAAGGAAGTTTTCCAGCAAGAATCAATTAAAAAGGCTTTTCTGGATTATTATCTCAAGTTATATTCTAAAGACAATATACACGATAATCTTATAAATAAATATCTAGAAGAGAAAAGGATTACAAAAATCTCACTTGTACAAAAGGAAAAGTTGGATCAATTAATAACAGTTGATGAGATTAGCTATGCTATAGAACAACTGAAAACAGCCAAAGCCCCGGGAATGGATGGTCTAACTGCAATTTACTACAAAACTTTACAAGTAGAAATGATTGAGCATCTTAAAGATTTATTTTGTAATATACAGCAAGGTGGCAAAATACCTTCCTCATGGAAAGCAGCTTTTGTATCGTTAATACTGAAAGAAGAATCAGGTCCTAAAAAACCAGAAAACTTTAGGCCAATATCTCTTTTAAATACAGATTATAAAATTTTTGCAAAAGTATTAGCCAACAGATTGATGCCAGTTATCCAAGAGGTGATTCATCATGACCAAGCAGGATTTATCGAAGGCAGATATATTAAGGAGAATGTTAGGCAAATTATAGATTTATTGGACTATTTAGAAAAGAATAAACAGATCCCTGCAGTGCTGGTTTTTTTGGATGCGGAGAAGGCCTTTGATTGAGTGAATTGGAACTTTATAATTAAGACTTTGGAAAAAATGGGTTTGGGGAATCGGTTTATACAGATGATTGCAGCAATATATCAAGAGCAATTTGCACAACTCATTATTAATGGAAGTTTAACGACGAATTTTAATATACAAAAAGGTACTAGACAAGGTTGTCTGTTCTCCCCATTGTTATTCATTTTAACTTTAGAAGTCTTGTTGAACGCAATACGGGACTCGAACTCTGTGAATGGAATAGTCATAAGGCAAAAAGAATACAAAACTAGGGCATTTGCAGATGATCTGGTAGGTACCCTAACACGCCCGATGAAGTCAATAATCCAGATGAAAGACATTATAGAAGAATATGGTATGGTATCAGGATTTAGGTTGAATCAGAAGAAAACTAAAATGATTGTTAAAAATTTGACAGAAAAACAAAAAACCGAACTTCAAAAAATGGCAGGTTTTGAAATAGTGTCAAAGGTTAAATATCTAGGGATACAAGTTGCAGTTTCAGATATAAAATTGTTTCAAAATAACTACGAGGTTTTGTGGCAAAAGATACAAAAAGATATGCAAACTTGGAAAAAACTGCAGCTATCTTTATTTGGGAGAATATCAGCAGTCAAAATGAACATCTTACCTAGATTTATCTTTTTGTTTCAAATGATACCAGTGCTTAAATCTGATAATCAACTGATAGAATGGTAAAAAGAACTGAGCAAGTTTGTTTGGAATGAGAAAAAACCGACAGTTAAATTGAAAATTATGCAAGATACTCGTGAGAGGGGCGGTCTTAAACTTCCAAATCTTCGATTGTACTATGAAGCAGCAGCATTGATACAAACAAGTGATTGGTTTGGAAAAACAAAAACTGAAATATTGAATATTGAAAGTCATGATCTGGATTTAGGTTGGCATGCATATTTATTCTATGAGCACAAAGTGGACAAAGTATTTAATAGTCATATACTTAGAAGTGCCTTGATGAGAGTTTGGAAGAAACATCGACATAACTGGGATTATAAAATTCCACTCTGGCTGGATCTTGCTGATACCATGTGGAATACAAATATTAAGTCACTCGGGGGGGGGGGTTATAGAATGATATATCTTTTTGTGAAGGGGGGCAGATGGCATTTGAAGTCATTGGAAATACTGTTGGCAGAAGGGATTACTTTAACCTGGTTGCAGTATAATCAACTACAAATGAGATGGAAAGAAGATCAAAAAACTGGTTTAATGGAGTATGAAGAAGAATTGGTTAGACAGATAAAGAAGAAAGGTCCAATGCCTATTAAGAGAGTTTATAATCTTTTGTTAGAAAGGGACTCAGAATCCGAATTGGTTAAAGATTGTATGATTAAATGGGCACAGAATTTTGGTGAACAAGTTATGATGGATACTTGGGAAAAAATATGGGTTCAAAATGTTAAATTTACTCAGTCACAGAATTTACGGGAGAATTTCTACAAAATGTTTTATAGGTGGCATTTAGATCCCAAGAAACTGTCTTGTATGTACCCCAATGTTCAACCAAAATGTTGGAGATGTGACTGCTTAGATGCTACATACTATCATATATGGTGGACTTGTAAGAAAGTGAAGGTTTTTCGGATAAAAATTTGGTGGGTTATGCAAACTGTTTTGAAGAAAAAACTACAATTTTCTCCACAATTGTTTTTACTGGATATAGTTAAGGATTTTACATTGGGGGAAATAAAATTGATTTTGTATATGGTGACAGCAGCTAGATTGTTGGTAGCCCAATATTGGAAGAAAGATATTTTGCCTACCATTGAACAATGGACTCAGAAGATGGCCGGATTTGCAGAAATGGCGAAGATTTCAGCTTTTTTAAAAGATCATTCGCAAGAGAGTTACATACAGGAATGGAAAAAGTGGATTGATTATGTACAAAATAAATATCAAACTAGAAAATATTATATAGCTTTTAGCTGAGGAAGACTAGATCAATTTGATAATACAGAACAGCAAGCAGGGTATAGAATATGAAGGGGACGAATAATATATATTGTGTTTGGAATTACTAGAGTTTTAAATAGTGGA
>WNWU01000089.1:390003-409330 GCA_012654045.1 Ptyas mucosa
TAGGTTTACTTGATTAATGTAATATAATATGTTGGGGGATGGGGGGGGAAAGGGGGAAAAAATAGTATTTGAAAAACTTTTTCAATAAAAAAAAAGAATCTCTCTCAGCCAGGGGCCCATCTACTATCCGGACCCAGAATGGTTACATCTGACCATGTGGCGGTTGAGCGGAAACTTCTGACGGAGTGGAACTTTTGGCAGGGGTCATACAGACAATTCAGGCAGCCAGGAGGCTGTCTATGACGCAAATTTATAATGCCACTTGGCATAGATGTAGTCAGTGGTTGCCAACCGGACCATTGAGGCCACTAAGGTGTTGGTCCCACAGCTGTTAGACTTTCATCAAGGCGGACTGGACAGAGGATTGGCCCCAGCTACTCTCCGCAGGCAAGTAGCAACTTTGACTTCTGTCCTGTCATGTGGGGCGCAGGAGCCGGTGACCCAGCGCCCGGAGGTGAGGAGATTTCTGTGGGGAGCCACTAATTTAAAACCTATGGTGGTTCACTGTGACCCCACTTGGGATCTCACTAAAGTGTTGCAGGTGCTACCAAGGCTCCTTTCGAGCCGCTCAGGACTAACCACCTAACCTTTCTCATATACAAAGTGATTTTTCTAGTGGCCATAACATCGGCCAAGAGAATATCGGAGCTGGCTGCACTTTCCGTGGGGGCGGATTTATGTATGCTTCGCACGGATCGAGCGGTGTTGCAGCTGGACCCTGCTTTTGTACCCAAGATCAACTCCTGGTTTCACCGGGCCCAGGAGTTGATCTTGCCGAACCTCTGCCCCAACCCGTCTTGCCCCAGAGGAAGGGAATGGCACTCCCTGGATGTCTGGAGAGCCTTGCAGATCTATATTAAGAGGACGAGAGCCTTCCGTAAAACGGAGGCGTCTTTGTGTCATTTTCATTGACAACAATGGGGCAGAAGGTATCAGCATCAACGATCAGCAGGTGGCTCTGGGTAACCATCACCAGAGCTTATGACACTCAGAACTTACCGAGGCCAGGGGCAATTACAGCGCACCCTACCGGAGTGCTGCTATTATGGCAGCCTGGGCAACGCAGGCTTCGGTGAAGAGATCTGTAGAGCAGCTACTTGGGCGTCTCCTTCACCATTTATCCGGCACTATCGGCTAAACCAGTGGTTCTCAACCTTCCTAATGCCGCGACCCTTTAATACAGTTCCTCATGTTGTGGTGACCCCCAACCAGGGGTGGGTTCTAAATTTTTTTACTACCGGTTCTGTGGGTGTGGCTTATTTTGTGGGTGTGGCTTCGAGGTCATGTGACTGGGTGGGCGTGGCTAGCTGGGCATGTGACTGGGTGGCCATGGCTATGTGTATAGGGACTACTCGGAGGGCTGAAAAAAGTCATTTCTGACAGATCCTTGCACTTTTTTTTTTATTGAAAAAGTTTTACCAATACAAATTTTTCCCCCTTTTTCTCCCCCCTCCCTAGCCCCACATTATAAGATACATATAAAAACAATATATAGTTCCTTCCCGTCCCCACCCTAACCCTCCCCCTCCTCCCTCTTCCCTCCCCCCCTTGACTTCCATTATATGCAATATTAATATTCCCAAACAATATATATGTTATTCAATCTTCCATATCTTTTTTCTATATTTACTAACATACTAACATAATCATCTCAGCTAAAAGCGATATAATATTTTCTAGTCTGATACTTATTCTGTACATACTCAATCCATAATTTCCATTCCTGTATATACTTCTCGTGCGTCTGGTCTTTTAAAAGAGCTGAAACCTTTGCCATTTCTGCAAATCCAGCCATCTTCTGGGTCCATTGGTCAACCGTCGGTAAAACATCACTCTTCCAATGTTGGGCAATCAACAACCTAGCTGCTGTCACCATATACAAAATCAATTTAGTTTCACCCAGTGTAAAGTCTTTAATTATACCCAGTAGAAAAAATTGCGGAGAAAATTGTATTTTTTTCTTTAAAACATTTTGCATAACCCACCAGATTTTTATCCAAAAAGCCCTCACTTTCCTGCAAGTCCACCAGATGTGATAATATGTAGCATCTAAACAATCACATCTCCAACATTTTGGCTGCACATTAGGGTACATACAAGACAATTTCTTGGGGTCTAAATGCCATCTATAAAACATTTTATAAAAATTTTCTCGTAAATTTTGTGACTGTGTAAATTTAACGTTCTGAACCCATATTTTTTCCCATGTTTCCATCATAACTGGTTGAGAGAAATTTTGTGCCCATTTAATCATACAATCTTTAACTAGCTCATTTTCTGAGTCTCTTTCTAACAGAACATTATAAACTCTCTTAATATGCATTGGACCTGTCCGCTTTATCTGTTCAACCAATTCTACTTCATATTCCATTAAACCAGTTTGTTGATCTTCTTTCCATCTCATCTGTAATTGATTGTACTGCAACCAAGTCAACGATTTCCCTTCTTCCAACAGCATATCCAAAGTCTTCAATCGCCACCTGCCCTCTTCAAAGTAAAGTAACTCTTTATATAAGAAACCCCCGAGTGACTTAATATTTGTATTCCACATGGTATCAGCGAGATCCAGCCAAAACGGAATCTTATAATCCCAATTAGTTCGGTGCCTTCTCCAGACTCTCAGCAAGGCATTTCTAAGTAGATGACTATTAAACACTTTATCCACTTTGTTATCATAAAATAAGTATGCATGCCAACCCCAAACCAGGTCATGACTTTCTATATTCAACAAGTCAGTCTTAGTTTTCCCAAACCAATCACTTAATTGTATCAATGCAGTTGCTTCATAATATAGTCGAAGGTTTGGGAGTTTAAGACCACCTCTCTCACGAGTATCTTGCATTATTTTCAGTTTAACTCTTGGTTTTTTATCATTCCAAATAAATTTGTTCAGTCCTTTTTGCCATTCTAGCAATGGTTTGTCTGATTTAAGCACCGGTATCATTTGAAATAAAAAGATCAGTCTAGGTAAAACATTCATCTTTACTGCTGATATTCTTCCAAGCAGTGATAACTGCAGTTTCTTCCAGTTTTGGATATCTTTTTGTATCTTTTGCCACAGAACCTCATAGTTATTTTGAAACAGTTTAGCATTGGAGTCTGTGATTTGTACTCCTAAATATTTGACCTTTGAAACAATCTCAAAACCTGCCATTCTTTCCAGTTCCTTTTTTTGCTCTCTGTCAAATTTTTGACAATCATTTTAGTTTTCTTCTGATTCAGCCTAAAACCAGATACCATGCCATAATCTTCTATGATATTTTTCATCTGGATTATTGACTTCATAGGTTGTGATAGGGTAACAACCAGGTCATCTGCAAATGCCTTAGTTCTGTAGTTCTCTTGCCTTATAACTATTCCAGTCAAGGAGTTCGAATCCCGTATTACGTTAAGTAAGACTTCTAAAGTTAGAATAAATAATAACGGGGATAATGGACAACCTTGTCTGGTGCCTTTTTGTATGTTGAAATTCGATGTTAAACATCCATTAATAATAAGTTGTGCATATTGTTCTTGATAGATTGCACCAATCGCTTGTATAAACCGCTCCCCCAAATCCATTTTTTCCAAAGTCTTAATTATAAAGTTCCAATTCACTCGATCAAAGGCTTTTTCCGCATCCAAAAAAACCAGCACTGCAGAGATCTGTTTATTCTTATCTAGATAGTCCATTAAGTCTATGACTTGCCTAACATTCTCCTTCATATATCTGCCTTCAATAAATCCTGCTTGATCATGGTGAATTATCTTTTGAATAACTGGCATCAATCTGTTGGCTAGTACTTTTGCAAAGTACTAGCCAACAGATAGTTGGCTAGTACTTTTGCAAAGATTTTATAATCTGTGTTTAATAAACACAGCAGAGCCTGTGTTTATTAGTAAACACAGGCGGGCCTGGCCTAATTCTTCCCTTTTCCCCTTCTGTCGTAAAAGAATTTAGAAATTTTGAATTGTAATATTTTAATTTGGGGGTTTTAATATTTTAATATTGTAAATTGGGATTTTAAATTATTGGGGCCAATGTTTAATTCGGTTTTATTTGGTTTTTAAATTTTGTACATATGTTTTTTATTTATGGCTGTTCACCGCCCTGAGTCCCCCCGGGGAGAAGGGCGGTATATAAATTTAATAAAATAAATAAAATAAATAAATATTGGTCTATAATTTTCTGGTTTCTTAGGACCTGATTCTTCTTTCGGAATCAATGAAACAAAAGCTGTTTTCCATGAGGAAGGTATCTTACCTCCTAGTTGTATATTACAAAATAAATCTTTAAGATGCTGAATCATTTCTTCCTGTAAAGTTTTATAATAAATTGCAGTTAAGCCGTCCGTCCCTGGAGCTTTAGCTGTTTTTAATTGTTTTATAGCAAAACTGATCTCCTCCACTGTTATCAATTGTTCCAAGCTTTTCTTTTGAGTCGTTGAAATTTTTGAAATTCTCTTGTTTTCTAAATATTCATCTATGGTAATATTCTGTATGTCATCTTTAGCATATAACTTAGTATAATATTCCAAAAAGGCTTTTTTAATTAGATCTTGTTGATAAACTTCTTTATCAGCATATTCAGTACTATCAATAATTTGTGTCGATGCTTGTTTCCTCAAAGTATACGCCAACCACCTGCCCGGTTTATTAGCATTGGAAAAGGTATTATGCTTTGCAAATTGTAAGTTAGTTGCCGTTTGGTCTGCTATAAGCATTTGAAATTGATCCTTCAGAAGTTTTATAGCCATTTGCAATTTTCCGTCTGTTGGTTTTTGTATCAATTGTTGTTCTTTCTTTTTTATCTCAGATTCCAATTGTAGTCTTTTCTTCTGCTGATTCTGCCTGTGTTTAGAATTCATTTGAATTAGTACTCCCCGCATATATGCTTTACCTGCGTCCCAAACTGTTTCAATAGGGGTACCTTTGTTCAGGTTAAATTTAAAAAACTCCTTTAAATGCTTTTTAAGTTCAATTATATTTTTTTCATATCTAAATAGATTCTCATTTACTCTCCAGGATCTTCTTTCTCTTTTGCCCATCTCGATTTCCATCCAGACCGGACTGTGGTCAGTCAAAGTCCTAGGAAATATCTTTATTTTCTTTACTTTAGAAAGTAAGTTAGAAGTTAAGAGAAAAAAGTCTATTCTGGAAAAGGATTTGTGCCTGTCTGAGTAAAAAGTAAAGTCCAATTCATTTGGGTTTCGAATTCTCCAAATATCTTTCAATTCCAAATCCTCTTTCAGTTCAAAAAAAGCTTGTGGTAGTTTATTCCCTATTTTGGCCGTAGTTTTTTTATCAATCTAGGTTGGATTACTCCATTCCAGTCGCCCATTATTATAATGTTTGAATAATCCCAATCCAGAATTTTTAAATGAAGTAACTTGTAAAAGTTTTCCTGCTGTTGATTTGGGGCATATATTCCGACCAACAAGATTGGTTCACCATCTGTAATAACTTCAATTGCAATATATCTTCCATCTTTATCTACTTCTATAGTTTTAGCTACAAGTCTCTTGTTTATATATATCACCACTCCATTCTTCTTTTCCAAATTTGAAGCAGCAAATTGCGTTCCCAATTTTGAATTTATCAAGTATTTCTGATCTTGCAATTTTACATGAGTCTCCTGTAAGCAAATAACATCATTATGAAATTGTCTCAAATAGTGAAATATCTTCCTTCTTTTTTGCGGAGAATTCAGTCCGTTAACATTCCAAGACAAAAATTTAAGTGCCATTTGACCCTGTCTGAAGTTTTGAGAGCAATTGTTGAAGATTCTCTCCTACGGTAGCAATATTCGGTTTAGCTCCTCCCATGACTTCAGCTTGCTGCTTATCTTTGGATCTTTTCTCACGCTGTGGCTTTATATATTCTTGCTGCTGTTGCTTCATCTGTTTAGACATTGCTCTGGTTATACGTTGCTCTTCCATTTTGGATGTTGTTACTTCCAAAGCCATCGCCTCCTCTGTGATAGTTTTAGACATTTCTTCCAAAGGAGAAGCTTCAAATGGTGCAAAAGGGTCAACCACAACACCACCTACTGCTCCCATTAATTCTCTTGCCTCCCTTTGCGACTGCCTTATTTGTGCTTCTGTTTCTTGATCAATCTCAGCTTGTAGTTGAGCTTCCTTATCTATTGGTGAAGATGTGCGTGGAGGAGGAGAGCCCGCTTTCAAAACGTTATAATAAAGTTCTTCTGCTTTTTCAATAGTGTTAAGGCGGTATCTCACTCCTCGCAGCCTCAATATTACACCTATTGGCGCATCCCACCTGAATTGTATGTTCTGTCTTTTCAATTCTGCCACCAAAAATCCAAAATCCTTTCTATCTCTTAACATTTTGGGTGGTAATTCTTTAAAAACTCCAATCTCACTTCCATCAACTTGAACTGTTGTAACAAAAGAATTTTGCAAGATTTCATTTCTCATTCTTCTGTCTGTAAAGTATATAACCACATCTCTAGGCAGTTGTCTTTCTACCGCCACACGAGAATTAACTCTGTAGACCTTGTCCATCTTGCACAAAACCACGTCTGGTTCCACTTTCAACATAACTGCCAAAGCCTCTGCACAAATTTTCCTAAGATCTTCCCTGGTGTTCTCTTTTACACCTCTCAGTCTGATAGCATATTCCATTGATCGAAATTGCATCATAGTAATCTCATTTTGCATTTTTTGTGTAACTTCTTCAATTTCTATAATTCTTGAGTCAGAAGCTCTAAATTTGGTCTCCATCTCTGAGGCAAGATTCTCCACTTTTTTATCAATCTGCAACACTACCTCAGACAGGCCTTTAACCACTGTTTGAATATCTTGTTTAACTGCATCATATTTCTCTTGAACCATTCCTTTAACCTCCTTCTCTGATCTTTGAATTTCTTTAATAATAAGGTCATACTGACTTTCTTCCTTTGTCTGAGATTGCAACTGCGCTGTTTGAGGCTGTTTCTGTTTATGTGTGGGGGAGCGCCCCCCCCCCTGGTTGCTTTGTTGCCATTTTACCTCTTAAGGATCTTCCTTTTCCACAAACTCTAGCAACTTTTCCCAAAAAGTTCTCCAGATTCAATCAGGTCTATAAAAGTCAATTAGTATTTTTATTTTATTTTATTTTATTTTTGGTTACTTTTCTGCCTCTTCCAGCCGGATTTGTTACTTTAAAATGTAGCCGGATACACTGATCAGATTACTTTCGCTTTCAGCTGTTCTCCACTGAAAGCAAGCGCCATTTTTTCCCCCCTTTCTCAGAGCCAAATTACTTTCACTTTAAGAACTCTTTAAAATAGTCCAAAAAGCTTCCAATACTTGCTGTTTAGTGAGAAGTTTGAAATCTTCCTTATTTTTCGTTGTTGTTGGTAATGCTGCCGCGCTGTCTTGCTCTGCTTTGAAGCAGAGTTTCCCAGTCGTCCGGAGCTTCAGTGGGGTGGATAGGGAGTCCCACCCTGTTAACTCCCCAGAAGCAGAAAAAGCTTTCTGGGGGTCTCACAGGGGACTCTACCTGCAGCCGCCGGCTCTCCTCACAAGCACCTCGAGTCTCGGAGTTTTTCGAGCCGTTTCAGTTGCCGAAACGGCTCTTTTACGGGCGATCGGGCTGGCGGTCTTCAAAAGACCGTCAGCGACGGCTAACGGCAACAGCGGAAGTCCGATCCTTGCACTTTTGACTGGTCCTCACACTTATGACCATCCTCACATTTATGCCCGTGCAGCATTCTTAACAACCATGTCACTCATTTCACAACTGCTTCTCTTCACCATGGTGACAAGATAGGGCAAAAACGTAAAATGTGAGGACAGTCATAAGTTCGAGGACTGGTCAAAAGTGCGAGGACCAGTCAAAAATAACTTTTTCAGCCCTCTGAGTAGTCCATGTGCACAAAAGGACTACCCAGAGGGCTGAAAAAAGTATTTCTGACAGGTCCTTGCACTTTTGACCGGTCTTCGCACCTATGACTGGTCATCATTTATGCGCATTGTAGCATTCTTAACAACTGTCACTCATTTCACAACTGCTTCTCTTCACCATGGTGACAAGATAGGGCAAAAACATAAAATGTGAGGACAGTTGTAAGTTCGAGGAATGGTCAAAAGTGCGAGGACCAATCAAAAATAACTTTTTCAGCCCTCTGAGTAGTCCATATGCATAAAAGGATACAGCAATAGAGAGGAATGAAGGAAGGGAAGGGAAATTAGAGTAGGAGTGAGGGTAAGAGTGGGAGGAAGAGAGGAGGAGAAGGAGAAAAGAAGAGGAAGTAGGGAGGAGAAGAAGAGGGGGGGAAGAGAAAGTAAGAAGGAAAGAAAAGAGAGAGGTGATAGGTTTGAGGAGAAAGATTGCTGTATAATAAAAAAGATGAAAGGGAAGAAAACCAACCCCAAACAAATATAAAGATATTAAGATAAAGAATGAATTGTTAAACTTTAAAGAATAAAAGAGAACAAATATGAATAAATAGCAATAATTAGAAACACACATACAAACATACAATGTATTTTCTTTGAACAGAGTATTTGGCCGGTTCACAAATTTAAACAGTGTTTTGTCATTTCAATTAAATTTACAATTTCTATATTTCCTTTTTGCCATATTTATTCCTCATCTATTTTTTAAAAAACCAATATTACCCTTCATCCTTATCTCTAATCTTAATTAAATTCAATTTTTCCCTTCTATTCTATATTATACCCCTTCACATTGTCATCTATTTTTATATCCATCCTCACATTGGTTATTTATGTAATTATGTAATACAGTTGTTTAATACAAATTCAACATTTTAATATAAATCAATTAGTTATATAACTATCTTTTTTGTATATTAATCAATATGAACATGAATATTCCAATTTTCCATGCAATCCAATTTCTTACAAATCCATTAATTATATTTACCAATAATAATAAACCAAGTAATTTCCCCCATATATTCCTCCAAACCACAACTTAACCATTTCTGCTTTCAACACAATATACAATTAATCTCAATTATTATAATTCCCTAGTTAAATAGAGCTTTTTTTCTTTTGTGTTTTAAAATCTTGAACTCTCCTCTTTTGCCCTAAATTTCCCATTGTTTGCAGTTTTGCACCTACTTTTTTGGTGAGGAAAAAGAAAAAGAAACCTCTCTCACTGCTTCATTTTGTCACGTTGCAGCAAAGACCCTGCTTTACTTTCAGTTTCCTTTTAGCTAGGGGAAAAAAATTGCTCCAGCAGGCAAAGTTTGCTGCAAAAATTGCAGCAGGCAAAGTGCTTGCAAAACAAGAGCTTGCAAAAGAGCCTGCGCAAAACAGCTGAGAGCAAATCAACTGAGAGTCGGGAGGCGGATTAATCTTATGGTAATTAACCTATGCTGAAGCTGAAAGAGGCTGTTTTTTCTATTTTTGCAGGCACCAATCTTCTCATTTGTTTTCTTTTAACACTGATCAGTTGTAGGGCGGCCCTTTGAAGCCCTGCGGCAAGAATTTAAAGAGCTTTTTTCCCTCTAGCCATCAGCTGGGACTCAGGAGGCAGCAATAGATTGGGAGTGGGCGGGGTAAGCGACCAGCGACCTGCGATCCAACAGAGGCAGAGGGTGAGGGTGAGTGAAAGTTGGGGGGGGGCAAGAGAGGGCTTTGGCGACCCCTGTGAAATGGCCGTTCAACCCCCAAAGGGAACCGCTGGGCTAGACTCCTTCATCTCGGCAGAGGCCGCCTTTGGCAGACAGGTCCTTCAGCACATTCTGGGGACAACCAGTAAACAGGACCAGATAGGTACCCTCCGGTGAGGACAGTCAACTTTGCTATGTCCCATGCCTGGAGTATCGAGTCCCCTATCCAGAAAACAGGGTGTTATTCCTACCTGATACACCCATTTTCGGTAGGGGACGAGATACTCCAGCCCCGCCCTAAGTGGATCTGGTCCAGGATTCCTTTGGGGTGTTGTTACACGTGATGCATCTGAAAACCTCATGAGGACTTCGTTGAAATTGGGAGTGTCAGGAGAGGGTGTCTCATCAATTTAAACTCAGTCTGTAGAGCTAGAAGACAAGAGTAATACCCATGCCTGGAGTACCTCGTCCCTACCGAAAACAGGTGTATTAGGTAGGACCAACACCCTATTTCCATTATTCTAACTCCAAAATCTACAGAATTTGTAGATGCAGTTCTTGAATTGGATTAGTGCAAGGGTATATTGATAAGGAAACAGTTTAACATAATCTAGTTGGAAACCAATCCAAGTTCTTGCAATTTGCTTATATCTATGTTGTCTGATTTCTCAATCATATTTAATAATGGTATGAAAGAAAGCTTCTCATTTTTAGAAATTGTTAATGGTTTAATAATGAATGAATGCAACATGGGAATTTGAATGATTTCAAGTCTAATAAATATCTAAAATCAAAGGTGTAAATTTCTGACCTCATTTCCCCTAGTCAAATCATATGTGGCTATGGAAAAGCTTTTCAGGCTCTATCTTTAAATTAATGACAGCTGTGTTCAGTTTTACTCATGATATAATAAAGCATTTATTTCCACATTTGAGAGCAGTTCATTTGATTTTTGTTACTGCTGATATGTATTGGATTGCTAGTCACTGTGAAAGAGTTGACAAACTGCTTCTAATTTGTATAAAATATCAGAACAAATATTAAATTTGTATAAAACTTCCAGAATCCTAGCCTCACCCATGTTCAATTTCAGAGCTGGGAACTATTGTTTTTAGAAATGAATTCCAAAATAAATAGAATGAGATTTTGCAGTTGTTTGATAATGAATTAGATTCTTAATTGTATAATAGCCATTCAAGCCATCTTCCTTTTTAAAAAGTATTAAGGTACTAAATTAAATATAAAAATGGAAATCTGAATTGGATTTTTAAATGTAAAGGTTGCAAGTTCAATTATATGTTTCATTATGAATACCAAAGAAGAGTGTCAGCATTATGCAGTACTTGCTTTTGTTCCTATACACAAGACTTGCATTTAGATGTGATCAGCTCCCAATAAAACTCATCTGAAGTCATTTAAGGTGCATTTCTGTTTACAGTTCAATAAACACTCAACGTTTTCATGGATTCCTTAGTTGCCATATGTCATCTCTTCCTGGTTGGTTTGTTCTCAAAGAGATAGGAGTTTAAATTTTATAATTCTTTGAAAAAATTATTAAACCATAGGTGTCTTTAAACTTTCTTTTTGCAGAAGCAAACAGAACAGCTCGGTTTTTGAGTGGTATTTTTAATTTTCTATACTTCTGTGACTCACGGCGTGAAGTCTACTTGGAAATCCAGAGTGTACATGTAAGATTAATTTTTACTTTTTTTCCTTGTTAGATCTTCAGAAATGATAATTCTGAAAAATTGAGTGTAGTGTATTGCGCAAAGGTTCTTTAGCTTCTTGCATCTTTTGTGTAGTTAATTTCACATTTTTACCTTTCTAACTGTTAATCTGTTACTTGTTATGTTTTTTTGTACCACTTTAGTAAACAGCTTAGCTACCATTGTCTAAATGCCCATGAAATTACTTTTTCCTTCTAGTTAAATTTCTATTAATTTTTATTCTGTTAACTAAAAACTTCAATAATATTTTTTTAAAAAGAAACAATGTATACTAGTTGGCCTTTTTACAAATTCAGCCAGTTCAACAAAAAGCCAAACTTTAGAATTTGTCAAATTCTAAATAATATTAAACTTATTTGATGATCTTGAGCTATCATTTTACTTGTTCTTCAACCTTCTGGACAAATAAGAGAGTAAAAGAGCTTTATGTAGCTTTTTGATGAAAGGATATATAAATATGCAAGAAAAAAGGCCAAGTAAAATCTGGATCCATTCCTTTTTCTCTCAGCAGTATAAGTTACATTGCAAAGCTGCTGCTGTCTCATCTTGCCTGTAATACCACAGTTATGTTTTTTCTTCAGACTGAAACATTGGATAACTAGAATAACCACTTGTTCATTAATTATCTAGGTATCAGGTATGCAAGCAATGATCCACTTTTTAGAGGAATTATCCATATACCATTCAAAAGAGATAATCAATGAGAAAAAGGAAATAAAAAGACCAAAACATCTCATCACCAGGAATCAATACCTAGAGGAGTAAAGATCACCAAGATTAACATTAGACTAACAATCAAGAAATAAGCAATACCCCAACTCCAGGAGCTCCAAACAAGCTAACCGTAAACAGCCCAAGAAAAGAATCACCAAGACCACTCCCAACAATACTGACAGGGCAAGCCACTAGAATATAAAATGAGAGCAAACCCCACTCCCTGCTGGCACAGATGATGTTACTTAGTTTGGGTAAAAAAATGCAAGAAAACAACCAAGCTCAAAGAACAACAAGGACCTCTCATTTCAATCCTGAGGCACAAATAGTCTTTAAAAGTTGAATCACTTTGCTGAAAGTCCTCCTATCCTCAGGTTTAAAGAACATCCATCTGCTTAATATTCTGACCTGCTGAAGAACAAGAAAAGATTTTTGAGATGTGATCTGCTACTATTGAGAAAGTGACATTTCTCTCCCATTCCTCTCTAGTTTAATTAATCATGGAGACATATATCTTGCTTTCATGTATCTCTAGGCAATATTGTCAGTTCAAACTGACAAAACCTGGAGCTTTTATAGCCTGATTTGTAGGCAGTAAATAGGCATAAATATATTAAATAAAGGTATACTCTGACCAGTATAATTTCACTTTTTATAGTCAGTTGTAATTGTTCTATAATATGTTGAATTGCATGTAATATAAGTTCTTTTTCAAAGAAAACAGCAATGGAGAAAGAGCAACAACTTCAGGTGGCAATCCAGGATGCAACACTGAAGCTGGAAAAGATGGAGTAAGATAACTACTGAATAAGTATTAAAATTATTAAGAATTAGTTCATAAGACTGAAGTACTTTCTATCTGGTATAGAATTTGTAATATTTTGAAGAATGCATGTCTGAATTCTGCTTACATGCTTTTCACATGGATTCTGTTAATGGCATTTGAATCAAAGATTTGCCATAGCATATTACAGGGAGTGTTGTAAATTGACTGGGTGTTCATTGCTTAAGACTGTTGAAAAATAGGTGCTGCTAATGAGTTCTTTTGAAATACTGTATTTTTCGGTGTATAAGATGCACTCCCACCCCCCAAAAAAGTATGTGGAAATGTCTGTGTGTCTTATACAACTAATATTGCCGAAGCCCCACCCACCTGCTGGCCCCAACCCTTCAGCTCTTCCTCCCAGCAATTTGCCTCCTTGCAGCAAACTGCTTGGTCAGCTTCAACACAGCCTGATTTAGCACGAGCAGCTGATTGGCGGTTGGATCTGCCTCCCAGAATACCGCCTATCAGTTGTTCCAGGCTGCGGGGATCACCACCGTCGCCACCCATCACTGCTGCCGCTTATCTGCGCTCCACATTTTCACCCCCCACGTGTCCCATTTTTGGCCTGTTCCAGTTGGCGGGGTTCTCTGCCGCTGCCTATCCCCACCACCTGGAATGGGCCAAAAATGGGGCGCGCAGAGGCAGCGATAGGCTGCTGTGGCAATGGGTGGTGGTGATCTCCATGACAGGATGGGTTGGGACACAGTCAAAGGAAGGAAACAGTGATTTATTTCTGTTTTCTCAAATTTATTTTTTAAAATAAATTGAGAAATTTATTTCTCAAATAAGAGAAAGTAAGATTCCTTCTCCGGTTTTTCCATTACACATACCTCTGCTGTTCTGCTCATACCTCTTAGTGGATAGGGAAAAAAGAAGAGCTCCTTATTTGTGTGTGTATGAGAGAGAGAGAGAGGCGGAGGTGTGGGGTTTCCCAATGGAAAGCATGGTTGAAATGTTTTTGGAAGGACACATTCTCACAATGACTTATTGGAACCAAATTGGTTCAGTTTCTGTAATACAGCCTCAAAATTACAGGGATTTGATTTCAGTTAAAAAAGGAATGAGATTGTGTTTTTCTTGGGCCAAGTTTCTGGAGCTACAGTCACCATTTTAGGTGCAAATAACTATTGAGTTCCCTGCCTAGATGTGGCTTGGGTTGATAAGGGGCAATGTATTTCTTTGTGTCTATCGTATTGGTTAACCTCCCCTGCTATTTTCATGCAAGATCTTTAAATTTCATCCACATTAAGATTTTTTAATGTTATGTATTAAATTGAAATTGTCTAAGCAAATATCTATAGAAAGATGTTTTATGTACATACAGTATCTAAAATTTTACATTAAATATATTATTGCAGAACGTAAGATTGCCAAGTAGCTTCATCAAAAATAAGCAGCTTTTTAAATAAGTGAAACAATATGTACCTTCTGTATGTTAAATTTATATGTCAAATTCATTTTTCTCTAAACTGAGCACTATTTCTATATACTCAGTATTGTTCCTGCAGACCAAGAAGTAGAGTTCAAGGAGCTGTCTCAAGAAATTCAAGAACTACAGCATAAACTCAACCAAGAATATCGGCAGAAAACAGTATGTGTTCTTACTACAGTTCATGTGATATCCACAAACTATGCTGTGTAGCTGTCCATTACATAACAGCTTAAGAGAACTTGTAGTAAAATATATATACGTAAAGATAAAGGTTCCCCTCGCACATATGTGCTAGTCGTTCCCGACTCTAGGTGGCGGTGCTCATCTCCATTTCAAAGCTGAAGAGCCAGCGCTGTCTGAAGATGTCTCCATGGTCATGTGGCTGGCATGACTAAACGCCAAAGGTGCACAGAACGCTGTTACCTTCCCACCAAAGGTCTCTATTTTTCTACTTGCATTTTTTACGTGCTTTCAAACTGCTAGGTTTGCAGGAGCTGGGGCAAGTAACGGGAGCTCACTTTGTTATGCGGCGCTAAGTATTCAAACTGCCAAACTGCCAATCTTTCTGATCAACAAGCTCAGCATCTTAGCCACTGAGCCACCACGTCTCCTTAAGTAGCCAACCTAGCAGTTCGAAAGCACATAAAAATGCAAATAGAAAAATAGGGACCAACCTGGTGGGAAAGGAAACAGCGTTCCGTGCGCCTTCGGCGTTTAGTTATGCCAGCCACAGTGCCACGGAATTGTCATCAGACAGCACTGGCTCTTCGGCTTAGAAATGGAGATGAGCACCACCCCCTAGAGTCGGGAATGACTAGCACATATATGCGAGGGGAACCTTTACCTTTACCTATATACAGGTAGATCCTGATTAATGACAAGTTGCTTAATGACTATTGGAAATGAGGATGGACCTACCAGGGACTACTTTGGACCCAGATTTGAAGTTATAGATGGTTGCAACCCCTCTCCCTGACTGCATTTATAGTCATTTGCAGCATTTTGTGGTCATGTGATTGCATTTTACAATTACCAAAGCCTGGCATTTACTTCCAGTTTTCAACAAAACTGTGCCCCTAGTGAATCATTGGTTTGCTTAATGACTGCAGTGTTTGCTTAATGACTGCTGCAAAAAAATTGGTAAATCTTATTGGTCATATGACTGACCCATTTTATGACCATGATGGGCAGGCTCCATTACCATCATGAACACCTCTACTATGACCTGCTTCATTTTTAGAATATTACATCAATGATTACGGATTTAGAAAACATCCACATTGCAATTGTATATAATTTCTTATAATTATACTTTGTACCAGAGATGTCTGACTTACAGTGAATAACAATAAATAGCACTGAGGTTATTTCTTCCCTATTTCCTAGTAAAGCTATTATAAACTGCTTCTGAGGAGCTAGATTGGATCAGCTATTCTCCTTTGTATGGCTCATATGCTTATACTAGCTGGGCTCATGCCTCATTGTAAAATAAGATTCTTAGCTTTGGTTTGTTGAATAACCTATAGTTGGCTGGATTCACATATAGGTTACTTTATAAACCATTCAGCTAATTGAGATATGTGAAGCCTGATCTTAATCTTACTAGAAATGCTTCAGAATATGGAAGAAAATATGCATTATTAAAATTGAACATATTCTAAGGTGAAATGAAAAATAGATTCCCCTTAAACATATGAAAATATTTAGATCCTTTTCAGTTGGGATTCATTAATGGGACAAATGCATAATTATTTCCTCTGGTAGATGACCTTCATGAGAGCTAGATGTGGGGAGTCTCTTGATCTATTAGCAGCTTTCGATAACATTAAGCATAGTATAATTCTAGTTCACATTCAGGAGTTGGGAGTGAGGTTTATCTCTTATTTCAGTGGATTGTCCACATGATTATTATTATTATTTATTTATATTTATATGCCGCCCTTCTCCGGAGACTCAGGGCGGCTTACAGTGCGTTAAGCAATAGCCTTCATACTTTTGTGTATATATATATATATTTTATACAAAGTCAGCTTATTGCCCCCACAATCTGGGTCCTCATTTCACCTACCTTAGAAAGGATGGAAGGCTGATTTAACCTTGAGCCTGGTGGGATTTGAACTTGCAGTAATTGCAGGCAGCTGGATGTTAAATGCTGCCTTAGTAGGAGCATTAGCCTCCTACGCCACTCAGGCTCTTATTGTGAGGGAGTCTTCAAGTGCATGGGAACACCATTGTAGGATTCACTGATTCACATGTCCATTGATAAGGATATGTATATCTCACATTAAACTATTGGGAGAAATTATCTATTAGTTCAGGTGAAGTGTTATTAGTATATTGTTGATACTTAGCTATGTATTGCTTACCAGATTCAAGCCAAGATGCCATGGAAATCTTGGATGGGAAGAAGCAAGCTCAGATTAAATCCTATCCTATGGGTGTCAGTAAACATTGAATCTATATTATTGGGTCCAATAGTTATCCCTAATTATTTTTAGCCACCCAGAATCATAAACCTTAGATAGGGAACTTGAGAAACACATACATGCGTTGAAGAAATTGAGAAATACATACATGCTTTGAAAAGGTGGTCCTGGCTTGGGTCCTGGATCAGGCAGCAGGTGGAAGCCATGGTCAGAAGAGCTTTCTTCCAGCTTTTGTCTTTGTATCACTTACTGCTTTACCTGTACTAGGGTGCCATGGCCACAGTAATTCATGTCCTGGTCATAACCTGATGGGGCTCCTGCAATGTGCTTTTGGGTGGGGCTGCTTTTGGCTATCACGTGGAAAATATGGTGACGAGATTGGAACAGCCTTGTCAATGAAGAATAAAAACTATACTAAAATTGTGGATTGGTTTCCAGTAAGCATCTAGGCCTCATTTAATGTAGTGGTCGTTATCTTTAAAGCTGTATATGGTGTAGCACCATGACATATTACACAACACTTTGGCAAGGTTGAAACTATCCATTCATTTGAGTCATCTAGATTTCCAATGCCAATGGCAGCCACATTTTCTGAAACTCTCTTCCAACATCATACCTTGTTAATATTCTGTAAGCAAGCCAAGCCTATATTGTTTTACCAACCTTTTGGCCCCTAGATCCTCAGTGGGCATATTTATCCTTTATGTTTAATGTTTGGATTGTATAATCCAATATTTTTATTTTGTGTATTGCTATTTGCCACTTAAAATCTTCTGGGGTTGGGACAAATTATAAGCATTGCAAATAAATGTTCTTAATTGTCATGCAATTTTTTTTGTAGAATGTTTTACAAGAAATGATCCATAAAAAAAGAATGGAAATTGCAGAAAAAAATCAAAATTTAGTAAGTAGCATTCAAGCAAAGACCAGTAAATTTAAGAATCTAATTTCAAAAACTGATAAGAGCATATGCTTAACTATAATAGTTTACATACTGTATAATGTGAGATTCTTTGAAAAATATTTCAAAGATGCTTTATTTTAGAATCATAGGGCTAGAAAGGACCTTGGAGGTCTTCTAGTTCAACCCCCTGCCCATGGCAGGAGATCTTATATCATACCAGATAAATGGTTGTCCAATTTTTCTTGAAGATCTCCAGTGATGGTGTGCCCAAAATTGTGGGAGGCAAACTGTTCCATTGGTTAATTGTTCCCACTGTTGAGAAATTTCTCCTTAGTTCCAGTTTGGATCTCTCTTTAATGATCTTACATCCATTGCTTCTTGTTCTGTCCTTTGGTGATTTGGAAAATAAGTCAACCCCTCTTTTTTGTGACAGCCCTTCAAGCACTGGAAGACAGCTATCATGTCATCCCTAATCCTTCTCTTCAATAAGCTAGATATATCTTATTTCCTTAACTATTCATCATACGGTTTAGCCTCCAAAGCCTTTATCATCTGTGTTGCTGTTCTCTGCATTCTTTCTAAAGTCTCAGCATATTTTTTGTTTCATGAAGACCAGGACTGGACACAGTATTCCAAGTGTGACTTCACTAATGCAGTACAGAGTGGTACTATCACTTTTTGTGATCTTGATGCTACCCCTCTATTGATGCAGCCCCAGGACTGCTTTGGCTTTTTTGGTTGCTGTTGACTCATAATTAAGTGCTGGTTCACAAAGACACCCAAATCCCTCTCATAGTTACTACTGTTGAGCCAGATACAGCCCATTTTGATACGTGTGCATTTGATTTTTTTCCTCCCTGGGTGCAGGAACTTACTTTTCCTTCCACTGAACTGCATCTTGTTAGCTAGGGCCCAGTGCTCAAGTCTGTGAAACTTTTTATCACTTTTGAAGTGAGATTTTTTTCCCCATTAGAGATATGCAAGCCTTTCTGTATGAGTTCAGGCATCCCCTGCCCAGATCAAGGTATGTTTTGTTTTTAAAGAAATTTTTTAAATGCATTTTTTGTTGGGTTCCAGATTCTGTTGTAACAGGTATTTTAGGATGAGAAGGAGAGGAAAAACAGATATGCTATACCAGCATTGCTCTATTTGTCTCTTAAGTCACCTTTGGTTTTTCTTTATCAAAACCATTTCCACCCATTTTGCTTAAGTGACATTGTCCTCTCTAGAATGGTTCAGGTAAGCTTCAAGGCACAATGTATTTGCATTGTGCATCAAGCAAAACACATTTTTCCTCGATTTTTGAAGATTGGAACCACATCAGCTCTTTGATTCATACATCAGAAACCAGCACTGGATTCAAAGGCAAAAGGAGAGTTGAAAGCATGTAAAGGTGTCCGTGTAATACCGGTTTGCAACTTTTTGAAACAGCCTAGTCCCGTGATGGCGAACCTATGGCACGCGTGCCACAGGTGGCACGCGGAGCCATATTAGTGGGCACGCCAGCTCAGCTGATTTTCGGGCCTTCTGGGCCCACCAGAAGTAGGGAAACAGGCTGTTTCCTGCCTCTGGAGGGACGGGATGGGTGGGGAAGGCCCGTTTTTCTTTCTTACCTGGCTCCAGATCCTGCCTATTTATCTGGGAAGGGCGAAAACAGCCTTTCCCACTCCCTTGGAGGCCCTACGGAGGCTGAAAGGACCCATTTCCTGACTCCCGGTGGGACAGGAAGTGAC
>WNWU01000089.1:409730-473955 GCA_012654045.1 Ptyas mucosa
ACCGGGAGTCAGGAAATGGGCCCTTTCAGCCTCCGTAGGGCCTCCAAGGGAGTGGGAAAGGCTTTTTTCGCTCTTCCCAGATAAATAGGCAGGATCTGGAGCCAGGTAAGAAAGAAAAACGGGCCTACCAGGCCCTCATGTGCCAGGAGTGGGGGGGAGGGGGTTGCGAGTGCATGTGTGTGGGCACGTGTGCGCATGACCCGCCCCCGCCCCCCCTCTCCTGGCACGCGATGGCAAAAAGGTTAGCCATCACTGGCCTAGTCTTTTATCAAGAACATGCAGTTGCTTTGCACTCTTGGGAAGGTATGCATTAGGTTTAAGAATTTGCTGACATGTACTTCCTTGTATGATACAAACTACCCCCTTTGAATTGAAATTTAACCGTTTGGCAAATAATTCCTCCCTCTGCATAATGCACAGTTCAGAAATACTGTATGGACAGAGATAGACCAATTTTTCTTTCCATCTATCCTTTTTTGTTTTATTTTATCTGCCATCAATCAATTTAAATCTATTTACAATCCTAGACCAAACACAAAAAAACATCTGCAATACAATGCTCATAGAAAAGGACTTTTAAAATTGTGAGAAAATGTCATCTTCATTTACGGCACAGGTTAATTTGCTAGATCTGATTTGTTCTAATGTAGGCATCTCTTTGTGATAGAAATGTGGGATGTTATATATACTATATTATAGTATTGCTGTGAATCATGAATAGCATGTTCTATAGCTCCAGACTAGATAGAGGAATAGAGTACTCTTTCAACACAAGTTACATTGCATTAAAAATGATAGTAATTCATGAAGCCCACCAGTATCATCTAGATTTGGCCTATAATTTTTAATAAAAACCCAGTATGGTATTTATCAGGAAGGAAGTTGGCTCTGAATGTAAAATGATATTTTCTTCCCCATCATGAAGATGAATAAGAAACAAGGTTATTCTGAATGCTGCCTGGTTTCCCTGTCTTGTAAGTTAGTTACCAAACTGCATTTCATCCCCCTCCCCTCCCCCATCGTATATTAACAAATGTGGAGCAAGGACAAAAAGGTTTAATATTGATAAAATTAAATTACATGTCCCCCTCTGAGCTAACTGGCTCTTATTACTAAATAAATATGCTTAGCTTCACATATCCTCTGCATATGACAGAAGATGACAGGGAGGGGTAGGGTCAGCATGTTTGTCCTGACCTTGATGGTAACAATTTCATTCTTCTGCTTCCCAGTAGACTACTGTTTCAAATACTCCAACTTTACATTTATTCTGAATTTACTGGTGTTTGAATAGAGCAGTTTCCATTACTGCCTGTTCCATGCTACACCAGTTTGGTGCAGTGGTTAAGGTACTGGAAACCTGGAGACAGAGTTCTTGTCCCACTATATGCATGTTTTGTCAGTCCAGAATCCAGAACAGTTTTGGAAATCCTAGATATTGCAACAGCAGAATTTTGAAGCTGCAAAATTCTCAGGGATCACTTGATAACAGCAAAGACATAACAAAATATCCTGACTCTTTGGTGCCATCTAATGATCACTGGAAAGGAATCATGTTCTCTCAACATTTATCCCAGTATTGAAAGAAATGGGTTGCTTTCTTTTCCTGATGCTGGGTGGCTGCCAAAAAAAGCTATTGCATTCTATCAGACTAACTGACCCTAGGAATCACATTCCTCCAAAGTGTAAATTAAATTTATCATAATTACTGTTTAGTATACATAACAGGAAAAAAGTAATTATGAACAGAATCAAACTCATACTCTTTCATCAAACAACAAATCTTCCTTTAACCCTTGAAGAAAGAAAACCTGTGGCAAGCACATCAAACAATTACAGACAAAATGTACCATTGACAGCATCATAGAATATTGCAACTGACCTTACAGGTTACCTAATCCACTTCTTTGTTCAAATTCACTACTAGCATCTGTAATACATGGCCATCCAACCTCTCTATAAGCACTTATGTTCAATAAACTGCACAAGAGCACAAACATAGTTAATGCATGTAAGCTTGGAGGCCAACCTCAGTAGAATCTTTTATGCATTTGAGAATGAGTGCTGCAATCTCCAAGTCCCTTAACAGAAAGATACAAGAAACTGCAGCAATTCAGTGTAAAAGGATAAATAAGTGTAATTGATTTTGGCAACAACACTCTTCAGCTACTAAATTTATAGAGAAAATATTGACAAAATATTTAAGTATAAAATAGTGCAATGCAATGAAAATGCAATCTTAAATCTGGTCAAATAGAGAACTTTACATTTAAGAATGCCTTGCTATCTGTTTTATGCATGCTTTTTTGTGTATTTCCTATGGGGAAATTAACAGTCCTTCAATTTATTATTGCAGGATAATTTATTGATTATTCTGCAATGACTATGTGTTGGGCTCTTATTCCTTCTCTCCAAAATGTATACACAAACACTGAAAAATCAGCTACTTAAGATTTATTTTATAATCAAATGATTCTAAACTTCTGAAAGTATTAGGATTAAAAAAATTGTATTCTCAATAAACAGAATGATTTGAAAATGGCAATTTGTTATCTGAAACAAGAACAAGAGCAACTGAAATCCAAGATTACAGAGTCTCCAGAGAAACTCACTAATTGCAGGGAACGAATGAAGCAGACACAGCAGAAGATTAAAAAAGACAAGGTGAATCTTAATATTAAGGGCATTTTTGTTTTCTTTTATAATTTATCATAGCAATTACAATTGATAATAAAATCAATATTTGTCAGATTTGCCTCCCATAGCTTCAGCTTCTATGGATTCCTAAAATTAAGTTAAAATTATAAGAATATACATTTTTCAAAATTAATGCAGTTGATTGCATCTTACATATTTGTAATAACGAAAGCCAGTGAAAAGGTATCATTAGCGCAAAATTTGACAACTGTCTCAATTTGGTTTTAGCTTTTCTGTGTCTACAGAAATATTTAAATGCATGTCCTCACAGCCACTCAGTTGTACTTCAGGATTAGTATTGTTCCCAAACCATGGTTCCCAAAGTATTTAGCTCTTCATCATTTGAACCAATTTATTTCCAGCTCAGAAAAATTCATCGAAGGAACTGTTGTGAAGACAGGTTTGCAGCAGTAATGCCACAGGGATTATACAGCAGTCTGCTGTCTGTTGCCAAGATCTCTTATGTCCTGACTCCTAGGCTCTTTCCTCCTCCTCCTCCTCCTCCTCCTCCTCCTCCTCCTCCTCCTCCTCCTCCTCCTCCTCCTTCTTCTTCTTCTTCTTTTTTGCTTGAGCAAAATGCTTAAGGACCAGAATGCCACACTACTGTTTCACCAAATTTTAAAAATTGAGCAACAGTGTAATTTTGCTCTTCTTTCGAGTGAATGGTTGAGGTTTGTTGTTTTTAATCTCTCTAGTATTTGTGGAGCACAATGACCATTCTTGTGATATAAAAAGAGTAAAAATATAGACAGATATATAGATATTTCTTTTAGTTCAGAAATACACTTAGGTCCTTGCCTTTATCAACTGTTAGTTTCACCCTGATGGGCACCAATAGAGCCTAATATAGTGCCAACTAGTTTGCCCACTTTTGATCAGCAGCAAATTTGCAGCTGATTTAATAACAAAATTTATAAGTCAAACAACTAAGACAGATATAATGTTCAGACTGAAGAGTTTGCACACAAGATCTGGGAGAAATACAGAATAAGTGAAATCTTTCCTTGAGGCCAGGGTGCAGCCAATTTCAGTTAAAGTGGAAAATGGGTCCAGAGTTCTAGCTGTAAAAATCAAGGCTCGAACTAGAAGGTGGGATGCCAGTGATAGGTATCTCTGGGAAAAACAAAGGCACTAACTGAAAAGAAAGTTGTTATATCATGGAGAAAAATAATGGCCTGCCCTGGAGGCAGACGTGTATCTTGTGCAGCACAGAAATGTTAATGAACTTCTATAGAGAAAAACTTGAAAAATGTTTTGGTATTGTTCCTTGATATTTATCCTGACCAAATTGAAAAAAACGATTATAAAGTATCAATGATTGATATGTGAAATGTTATTTGGTATCTGAAAATTTATTATATCAAAAATAAGATAACCTGTAACATGGTAGAAAACATTAAATGACAAAATAAAAGATTGAAGAAAGGAATTGCTGACAATTATAGTAGTTTGGAGGGACGTGGTGGCTCAGTGGCTAAGACGCTGAGCTTGTCGATCGAAAGGTCGGCAGTTCAATGGTTCGAATCCCTAGTGCCACGTAACGGGGTGAGCACCCGTTACTTGTCCCAGCTTCTGCCAACCTAGCAGTTCAAAAGCACGTAAAAAATGCAAGTAGAAAAATAGGGACCACCTTTGGTGGGAAGGTAACAGTGTTCCATGCACTTTTGGCATTTAGTCATGCTGGTCACATGACCATGGAGATTCTTTGGACAGTGCTGGCTCTTCAGCTTTGAAACGGAGTTGAGCACCGCCCCCTAGAGTTGGGAATGAATAGCACATATGTGTGAGGGGAACCTTTACCTTTACCTAAGTAGTTTGGATTTGGAACACAAGACTGATTAGACAGTTTCATATGGCAATAGATATATTATGAATGTTGTAGCTCCATCCCTACCAATCTCCTCAATTCTGATTTCTTTTTATTATAAAGCAAGAAGTAATTGAGAAGTATGAATCTTACAGAGACTTGGTAGAAATGTTTCCATCGTGTCAACAGGAGGTCCAATTTTACGGGAAAAAAATGCAAACACAAGGAACAAATATGGATAATCTTTCAAATATATTTGTCCAGGTTTGTGCTATTCAAATATAATATCGATCGAACTTGTTGATTAAATATTTTGAGGTACTCATTCTTAATAGAATATAGTCTGAAATTGTGGATTCAGCACGGCGTTAGCAGAGGGCTCATAAAGGAAACAAGACATTTTTTGCTTACTTGTTTCAAAGTAAGCATGTACACATACAGAGAGAAATGCATATTCTTTGCTGAAGTTTACCAAGTTCCTCTTCAAATTAGAGGGAAGTAATGGAAACCCATTACCTAGTCCCTTTGTTCTCAATTTATATTAAATCTGAACTGAAAAAAAAAACTTACTGCGGGAAATGGATTGGAAGACAAAATCATATTTAAGATACATTGAGGCAGAGTAAGATTTTGCCTGAGACCCCCAGTTTTACTAGCAGCAACTCATCCAAACTCTTAGCAAGGTAATAGATACTCTTCCACAATGCATGAATTTTCATATTGCATAAATAGCTTATTTACCATTCTGTTATGAGCAGAATAGCACATTTCTTTAAGAACCTATAATAGAACAACTCTAACAAACATTTGAAAAGCAGTCTTTGTAACCTTGGGGAAACAATAATGAATATCTATATATACTCTTAATTGTTTTTTCTTTTCAAGAATATTTTGTAAATATTACACCTCTTTTCAAAAGCATTTTTTCCAAAATAAATTTGCTTACTAAATGTGGATTGCTCAGAGGTTGCATTTATTTAGCTCTATAGCATTTGAAATAGTATTTTCGCTAATTAATGACATGTTTGCTACTTGCATTCTAAAACACTTGTTTTTCAGATCAGAACGTTAGAGGACCAGATTGAGAATAGCAAAAGTGGATTCAAGAATGCTAAGACGGAAGAAATGTCATTGAAGAGATTAGTCACAGTTAAACGTGAAAAACTTGCTGCTGTTGAAATCAAACTTAAAAAGATATATGAGAATACTGAGCTGCAGAAACAGGCGATAACTGAGTATGAATACCAGCATTTAGATCATTGTTTAATTCTGCTTATTCTGCCAGCACCTTTGATGCAATGCAAAATTAGCAATTCGAAGAAAACACACTAAAATATATTGCTTTCTGGTAAATAAGTATATTCTTGAAGACACAACTTTCACTATAGTTTGAACTTCATGCTGCTTTTCTCTCCTTTAGCTCCCTGAGAAAAGTAACAGTGGAATAACTTCATGACAACAACTTTAGTAAAAACTTTGCCATTCCTGAATCATTCATAATTTCACTGTCATTTTTCTCATTATCAAACACTTCAAGGTCTGTTGGGAAATTGGGATTTGGATCCCAAAGGAATGTAAGCAAAATGGGAAATTATGCTTGATCCTAGACAGTTTTGTCATCAATAGAGACACATGACAATATTTACAACAGAAGGTAGTGCTGTATTCAGCTAGCATTCCTAAGAGATTAAAAAGCTATCCTTTATTGCCACCTGATACTTCAAGGAGTTGATCAGTAAGATACGGATTTGTTATGCAGAAATATTCGGCATCATTCTCTTTTTTTCTTCACCCCACTATATAGAGTGAAGTAGAAGGAACTGCACCATTTTCCAGTCCTGTCTGCTTTTGAGAATTAGGGCTGGTTGATGTTTCCCAAATACCTATCCCAAATTACATAGAAGGAATGGAACTTAGGAATGCCTTCAACCATTAAGCAACAAACCATAACATCCCAGCTTTTTAATTTTTATGATATGATCCACTTTTTTCTGCATAAAATGGTTAATTAAATCTTTGTGGATGATGCTTCTAAATAGTAAAAATATTTTCTAGATACTGCAATAAATTTCAAGAGAAGAGAGGAGCTGTCTGTGAAAAACTGACAGCAACAGACACAGAAATAATGCAACTCAAAGGTGCCATTCAACAGCTCAGTGACAATGTCGGGAAAGAGAAGGTGAAAGAGAAGGTGAGTGAGTACAGCAGACATTCCTACTGATGTGGCTTTTGTTAAAGTTCCTTCAGGCATGATGTTATCCAGCTGCTAATGTCATCTGCAGAGTGAAAGCTTTTATGTATAGGGCTGTATATACCTTGGCTTTGCTCCCTGCAGACATTGAGACAACGTGCCGATCCTTCCAAGTGGCCAGCTATCATCTGAATAACATTGGCCGGCCTTATCCAGGCATTCATTTTCTGAGCACTTAGCATAGCATAATACCCAAATGTGATTTAAACAGCACAGCAATAAAAAAAATCATTCAACAACTTATCCAGAAAGTCATCACTATTGAATTCTGTTACTACAGAGTATGTATATATTCCTACCATATACTATATGTGTATATATGTATATACGTATATACATGATTAAATATTCTGAGCCAATTCTATGGTGAAGCTGATAGTCTGGTTATAAGTATATAATTTCAGGTGGGAAATGTTTAAATGCTAACAGAAAATATTTTTGGTCAAATTGTTAGCAGTGTTATTAGAAATGAGCAACTACAGTACAATTTTCCATTTAGAGAGCAACTCCAGAATGATATGCCGCATAGTAATGGCTGGTGTTTTTAAGGTTTCACAATCCATCTACAGCCAGTCCTTAAATGGCTCTAGAACAGCGCTTCTCAACCTGGGGGTTGCGACCCCTTTGGGGGTCAAACGGCCATTTCACAGAGGTCGCCAAAGCCCTCTCTCGCCCCACCCCCCACGCCTTCACTCACCCTCATCCTCTGCTGGATCGCCGGTCGCCGGTCGCTTACCCCACCCACTCCCAATCTATTGCTGCCTCCTGAGTCCCAGCTGATGGCTAGAGGGGAAAAAAACTGTTTAAATTCTTGCCGCGGGGCTTCAAAGGGCCGCCCTACAGCTGATCAGTGTTAAAAAAAAACAAATCAGTAGACTGGTGCCTGCAAAAATAGAAAAAACAGCCCCTTTCAGCTACAGCATAGGTTAATTACCATAAATTAATTTGATCAGCCTCCCGACTCTCAGCTGATTTGCTCTCAGTTGTTTTGCGCAGGGCTCTGTTGCTAGTTGCAAAGAGGTGCAGATCCCCCCCCCCCCCCCCAGCTATGCTGAAAAGCGAAACGGAAAGTAAAGCAGGGTCTTTGCTGCAACGTGACAAAGGGGTCGTGACCCCCAGGTTGAGAACCTCTGCTTTAAAGTTTAACAATTCATTGTTTATCTTAATATCTTTATATTTGTTTGGGGTTGGTTTTCTTCCCTTTCATCTTTTTTATTGTACAGCAATCTTTCTCCTCAAACCTACCATCAATTGGTTGATTGTTCTCACTGTCAGAAAATTTCTCTTTATTCCTAGGCTGAATCTCTCCTTGATCAGTTTCCATCCATTATTCTTTGTCTGGCCTTCAGGTGCCTTGGAAAATAGCTTGAACTCTTCCTGTCTGTGGCAGCCCCTCAAATATTGGAACACTGATATCATGTCTCCCCTGGTCCTTCTCTTCACTAGACTAGCCATGCATAGTGCGGTGACCAAAACTGGATGCAGTATTCTAGGTGGTCTTACTAAGGCTTTATAGGGTGGTATTAGTACCTCACTTGATCTTGATTGTATCCCTCTGTTAATGCAGTTTAGGATTGCATTGGCTTTTTTGGTTGCAGCCACACACTTCTGGCTCATATTTAACTGGTTGTCCACTAGGACTCAAAAATCCCTCTCACAGTTACTGCTCTTAAGCCTGGTTTCACCCAGTCTATATGTGTGCTTTTAGTTTTTCTTACCTAAGTGTAGGACTTTACTTTTCTCTACATTGAATTTCATTTTGTTCATTTTGTTAGATAGGGCCCAGTGTTCAAGTCCGTCAAGATCCATTTGGATCTTGAGCCTATCTTCTAGGGTGTTAGCTATTCCTGCCTGCTTAATGTCATCTGCAAATTTAGTAAATTCCCCTTCTAATCCCTAATCTAATCTAAGTCGTTTATGAAGATATTGAAGAGTACTGGACCTAAGACGGAACCTTGTGGTACCCCACTACTTACTTCCCTCCATGTAGACATAGACCCATTAAGAACTACTCGTTGAGTACAGTTTGTCAAATCCTAAAGGGGAAAACAACTCAAGAATCTTGGGAAACTGTGAAAAACATGATCATAAAAGCCCAGACCAGGACAATACCACTGAGAAAGAAAAAGAAGAAATCCAAGAAGAAATCAGCATGGCTGCGCAAAGTTCTCTCTGACAAATTGAAAGACAAAAAGGACAAGTACAAAAAATGGAAAGCGGAACATATAACTAAGGCAAAGTATAAGCAGATAGCCAGAATCTGCAAAGACAAAGTCAGGAAAGCAAAGGCTCAGAATGAACAAAGACTTGCAACATAAGTCAAAGATAATAAAAAAAGTTTCTTCCAACTAATAAATAATAAGAAAAATATCAAGAAAACAGTCAGTCCACTCAAAAGAGAAGGAAGTAACAGGCAACAGAGAGAAAGCAGAGATGCTTAACTCATTCTTTGCATTGGTCTTCACACAAAACAAAACTATAGCCCAACCTACCAAAAACATTACTGTAAATGACAGAAATAAAATTAAAATAAGCAAGAAAATAGTAAGAGAACATCTGTCTGACCTTGATGAATATAAATCACCGGGACCTGATGGATTACATTCCAGAGTTGTGAAGGAACTGGCAGCTGTCATCTCAGAACCACTGTGCCACATCTTTCAAAAATCCTGGAACACTGGGGAACTACCAGAGGACTGGAAAACAGCTGATGTGGTTCCCATCTTCAAAAAAGGGGGGAAAAAAACAGACCCAGGAAACTACAGACCAATCAGCCTAACATCAATACCCATGAAGATACTGGAAAAGGTAATAAAAAAACAGATCTGCCAAAATCTAGAAACGAGTGAAGTGATAACTACAGGGTTTCCCCAGAAATAGGACCTATTCAAAAAGTAAGGCCTAGCCCAATTTTTGGGGGGTGGGAGTAATATATGCCCTACCCCAAAAATAAGCCCTAGTAAAGGGGGTGTATATGGCCAGCACATGAGGCAGCCCTTCCCTTTCCTGGTCATCTCATAGCTCTTCAGTCCCTTAACCGCGGCCCGTGGATCAGCTGATCCAGTGAGGGCCAGGAGTTCTGCCTCTCCAGGTGCCTGGAGATATTTCCAGCACACTCTTGCTAGCTCCAGCCCTCCCCACGGCGCCAGGCAACCTTTCAGCCAAAGGCCCTCTGTTCTGCAGCTTACCTTGTGGCTATGGAGCAGGCGGTTTGAAAGGGTTTCCTCTGCGCTGTTTCTCTTCTCTGCTCCACCTGCCTGCCTACCCACCGCACCTAGGCCTGCCAGGCACCATCTGCCCCAAACCAAGCGGTGTGGAGGCTTCGGGACAGGCCCCGTCTAGTGCCCACCACCCTGGCGAAGGCGAAGCTGAAGCTGAAGCAGGCGGGGGCTGTGTGGGGCTCCAATGGCCTCCGCTGAGCCACGCGATCATCAGAGGCTTTTTTTTTTTTTTACGATCAGGCAACTCAGCTGGGATTGTCAGGCTTTTAAAAGAAAAAAAGCCTCTGCCGATCAGACAACTCAGTTGGGATCGTCAGAGGCTTCTAAAAGCATTTTTTCTACAACCTCTTCGGCCAGAAGCTTTTTTTTTTACTTTTAAAAGCATTTTTTTGGCCAAAGAGGTTGTAGAAAAAATGCTTTTAAAAGTTAAAAAAAGGGCTCTGATAATTGCGCGGCTCAGCTGGGCATGGGAGGGGGGGCAGGAATTTTTGCTACCGGTTCACCGAACCACCCCTCTCCATCACTACTGGATCGGGCGATCTGGTCCGAACCAGGAGCATTTCACGCCTGCTCCTCTCCCTCTTTTCCTCCTGGGCTGCAGCAGTGTGTCTGGCTCACTGGCCTGCTGATCTCGGGTGGCAGTGGCTCTGACCCGATTCTGGCTGGCAATGCTGTGGGCAAAAACCGGCCACACTGATCCCGCTTCATGACTGCACAGACAGAGCCCTCCATTGCTTGGAATTCTGACTCTGCCCCCCCACCCCCCAGTCCCAGGTTGACAGGTTGCTCAAACTGAGACTCATGGCCCAGTGCGATCCCTGTGTTGCCTGCCCTGCGTGTTTGCTCAGTAGGGATTTGGGGAGTAGCCGGGCCGGCTGAGTGTGCACAAAGCGTTGAGGCTCAGAGGGGTGGTGGGCTCAAGCCCAGCTGGCGTCACATGGGAGAGGAGGCGCTGCGAGGGAGCCCATTTCTCATGTTGGCCGGGCAGGGTTTGCCCATGCAGAGGCCAGGTATCTATGTGTGTATGTGAGAGAGAGACAGCGAGAAGGAAAAAGAAATGGCAGAGAGGAAACCCTTTCAAACAGCATTGCCTGCAATTCTTGTTACTCTCCTCCACTGTTTCTCTTTCTCACTCTCTCCTTCTCTCTCTCACACACACAAACATTTGATTGCATGAAAGGGACAGGCTGTGCTTTGCCTGTACCGTAAGCACACGCTTTAAGCATGCGCTTGCATGCCTTTTTGTCCTTTTCTCCAGCAGCAGCCAGGTTGGGGGGGGGAGCCAATTCCGACAAGCCACATGGCTTTCTTCCCCATTGTGGCAGCAGCCTGAACAACACCCGCGCTCCAGACCTGATGGAGCGCAAACCGTGCTCGCTGCCTGCTCCATAGCCACAAGGTGAGCTGTGGAAGAGAGAGCCCTTGGCTGCAAGGTTGCCTGGTGTCGTGGGCAAGGTGAGGGCTGGCAAGAGTGTGCCAGAAACATCTCCAAGCGCCCAGAGTGACAGAACTCCCATCCCCCACTGGATCTGCTGATATGCGGGCCACGGTTAAGAGGCCCAGCAGCAATGAGATGACCACACTCACCGCCTCCTGCACCTCAAAAAAATAAGACCTCCTAGAAAATAAGCCCAAGTGCTTATTTTCAAGCCTAAAAGAAAATAAGACCTGGTCTTATTTTTGGGAAAACTCGGTAGCAGTCAGCCTGTTAAAAACAGGTCATGCCAAACCAATCTTATTTCATTCTTCAACATAGTGACTAAATTAATAGACCAGCAAAATACTGTGGACATAATATACTTAGACTACAGCAAGGCATTCGACAAAAGTAGACCACAACCTACTACTTCATAAGATAGAAAAAAGTGGGATAAATAGCATCACCACCAGACAGACTTGTAACTGGCTAACAAACCGTACTTAACGAGTAGTCCTTAATGTGTCTACATCTACATGGAGGGAAGTAAGCAGTGGGGTACCACAAGGTTCTGTCTTAGGCCCAGTACTCTTCAATATCTTCATAAACGACTGTGGTTTCCCTCTGTCTTCTCTGTTTCTAAGAATTAAGTCCAGTATGGCTGTCCCTCTAGTTCCGTCCTCCACCTTTTGGACAACAAAGTTGTCAGCTAGGTTGGTTAGGAACTTATTTGATTTCTCACTTGGTGCAGAATTAGTCTTCCAATTGATGTCAGCGTAATTGAAGTCCCCCATTATTATTGTAGTGTGTTTCCTACATATATTTGTTAGTTGGTTTGCAAAAAGGACATCTATTTTTTCTGCTTGATTGGGTTGCCTATAGTATACACCTATGGCCTTGTCATTCTTTTTTTTTTCTTTTATATTGACCCATATGTATTCTAGGAGGTTTTCGTCTTTGGTTTCATGCATTTCTGTAGCAATATAGTGGTCCTTTACATACAGTGCAATTCTACCTCCTCTTTTATGGGGTCTGAGGTTTTTTTTTTGAACAGTTTGTATCTTATCAGTATGTTCCAGTCATGGGTTTCATCCCACCAAGTTTCTGTTATTCCAACTATATCATATCTACCTTTGTATTTTAATAGTTCAAGTTCACCCTGTTTGTTACCCAGACTTTGTGCATTTGTATATAGGCACTTGAGATCTTTATGTCTGACTCTGGGAATGCTTCCTATGTCTCCTGTTTGCTGTTTGTGTTTGTCTTCCTTCCCATCCCTCCTTACTTCATTATTTGACTTGCTTTCTATGGTTTTTTGCTTGGAATTAGGTCTTGGAGATCCTAAAGACTGGACACCTGCCCCCTCAATTTTAGTTTAAAGTCCTCCTGATAAGGTCCTCAACTCCTGATAAGTAGAGCCAGTTGTTTTCCGAAAACATTCTTTCCAGTCTTTGTGAGTTGTAGCCCATCCCTTGCCAGAAGCCAATGGAGATAGTACAGGCCATGGTCCAGTACATACATCACTTAAGGGTGTGTGTGTGTGTAGATCTCATGTCTCTTATTAAAAATAATGTCTGCTGATCTTCTACCTCTTTAAGGAGATCTACCTCAGCTTGAGGATTGGCTTGGAGAAATATCATGAAAATCTCGCCAGGACAGTGAGCAGCTACATATCATCGAGAGAAGACAAAATTGCTCAATTAACTGGACTTTTTTGATATTGTAATTCTAATTATTTTACATCATTTTCTTGAGCTAAAAATATGGAGTAGCCTGTTAATTGCAAGAACTATAGCGCTTACAAATTTATGTTGAAGTGTCAAATGACTATTTTCTGTTTTCCATTATGTTAATTTTTTCTTAAATGAATAGAATTGAGAGATGCAATTTGCTTTCATCGGATAATAATAGTATCATACGAATGGTCATATTTTCTTTAGTCATGTAATAAACATTTGTGAATTTAAACATTTATAAACCGTAACCCAACATTTTCTCTGTTAGAATGGGTCTTTTTAATCACATTGTAAAAAAATCACTTGAATTTTCAGCAACAAATATTGGCCATTGAATTCTTTGAATTTCGAGATCTTATGCATACTATTGTAGATAATTCCTGTAGCACCAATTATTTTAACAGCCCAAATCTCTGGAGATTACTTAGCCCTACAAGATTTTTACAGAGTGAGTGAGCACACCATGCTCTGCTAGGAATTTGTAATCTTGAAATTTGGGGTCCTATGAACATCCTCTGAATGACTTGCATGAGCCAAAGTGCCCACTGGCATCATGTTTCTGATTGAGGGCTTACATTTGGTGATTTAGAAATCTGCTAAGAAATAAAAGTTAAGACTCACTAACTTATATGTTTCATTTTTCTACATAATAAAAACCACATTTGATAATCTCTGATTCATTAATGGTGATATGTTTATAAAGATTATAACATGCATATTTTTTAATAAAAATGGTTAGTTGTATCTAAAGGAATCTTTAGCTTAATATTAATTAGCAAGCCCAAATTCAGCATTTTAATAGATTTATGTTCAATAAAAGTCCATAAAAAGTAATTGTTTTACTCATTTTAATGAAGTACTGTAATAGATAAAACAATAACTGCTTTCAAATGTTTTTGTGATTTCATACATAGACAATTGCCTTTATTCAAGTAAGTAATATTACTAAAACCCTACTTCAAGTGGGAAATCCTGCTTTGTGATTTTTAGGTTAGATAGTTTACAGCTGAGCAATACGGCTGCAATGTAAAAAGACAATCATACATCAGTAGTTCTCCAGATAGCCAGGCCTTTACTCTTTCCTAGAAGGATAGGGTGTTTCAGTAGGAAGGCAACTTCTCCAGGACACACATCTGCTGTCTGCCCTCCTTTCTCATAGCACTTTCTGAGTTGGGCAAGTAGAAAGAATTTGAAAGTATGGGATTGTAAAACTGGTCTTATAGCACTTTCAAGACTCAGTTCCAGATTTAAATGTAAAGACTTATTTTCAATCTAGCATCAAATGCATTAAAATTTTTAAATGAGAATCTCCACTGTACTGTATATCCAAAACACTTGATTATGTTATTAGCTGTTTATGTGTCAGTTTTATATTCTATCTTGCATTAAAGAACTCAAGGCAGGGTACATAGTGCTCTTTTCTATTTGTCTTCACAGCAGCCCTGTGATATGTTTCCATAGCATTGACCTTTATCAGTTAAATCCAGATCTGAATGATACCCTTATGAAAAATTAGGTTTAATCCAACTATTTTGTAATAATTATGTAATTGTATTCAGAAGTGATCAGAGTGGCTTAATGATATGAAAAATGAAAAATGCTTCACTTGTATGAATTATTTGTAATACATTATCACATTTTTGCAGTGTTGGCCAGCTATTGTAGATATTTATAATATTTTCCCCTCATCTTTTCAGTCATAGATGTACCAGTATATTTGCTAAAAAAGAAATCCTATGTTTTCCCACTAGGTGACACTGTTGCACTATCAAATATTTACTTTTAATGTTGACTATATAATTAATTTTGGCCAGTCAGGACAAAGATAAATCTGCCCCATGACAACTCAACCAACTTTGAACAGAGACCTGAAAAGACATAAGAATTGCTATAAAAACAACATATTAACTTGTCCATAGATTCCTAAGTGAAGGTTTGTGGCCAATTTCTCCCTAGGATCTCAGTAAATTCTGATAGAACTGAGTGATGTGCTTGCTCCAATGGATTTGTGCGGGATAGGGCTTCTGAATGCAGATTCTTCAGGAATCTTTGTTACATTACAATGTAGTCTTCCTCTTTTAGGAATAATCTCAAGTTTGCTGATCTCCAATATTTATCACAGTTACCAAAGCTTCTGGGACAAGGGGACCCGGGACACGTCTGGTCTGGCTCACCCAGCTTCTTTTCCTCTCGCAGCCAGCTTTTTTGGGCCATTTTCAGGCCATTTTTAGGCAGGAAATAAGGGCTGCCTTGCTCTGCAAATATACAAAGGCATAATCCTGATGCCCCACTACAGCAGAGAGAGAATCCAGATTTTGCTCTCCATTGTGGATGCCAGATTGGCCCCCTGCAAGCTCTCGTCTCTCGAGGAGTGTTCCCTAAACCTGCATGGGAAACTTTGGTCAGGCTCCTCAAGAGACAAGAGGAGGTGTCTGCAATGGAAAGCAAAATCCAGCTTCTCTGCTGTAGTGCGGCATCAGGATCACTGATCACTGAAGCAGTGCAGCCAGGCTCCTCGAGAGACGAGAGCTTGCAGGGGGCCAATCTGGCGTCTACAATGGAAAGCAAAATCCGGCTGTTCTTTACCACTCTGAGTCCCAAGTGGCAGGAGACGAGGGCTGCTTTGCGCCACCAGCTGGCGAAAATATACTGAGGTGGAATGCTGATGCCGTGCAAGTTCAAGTAGTGCTTTGCTCCCGCACTTCTTTCGGCCCTTGTTGGTGCTTCGCACACCTCGGTCTCTCAGGGAGATGCTTGACTTTCTTTCAGCCCCAGGACACTGGCTGATCCATGACATGAGAGAGAGAAAGAGTATGAGAGAGAGAGAGAATCAGAGAATGAACGAGAGAGAATCAGAATGAGACAGAGGGAAAGAGAGAGACAGAGAATGAATGAGAGAGGGAGAATGAGAGAGAAAGAAAGACGGAATCAGAGAGAATGAAAGAATCAGAGAGAATGAAAGAATCAGAAAGAGAGAGAGTGGAGGAGAGAGAGATGAGAGCGAAAGAGGGGGAGAGGAGGGAGAGTGCTGAAGGACCCCATCCCATCACTGGGAGTCCAGGCGCTTCAGCAAGCGGTGCGCTGGATTTGTATTAGTGGTCTGCAGGATTTAAAATTATGAACTTGGTGGTCCCTGAAGTCCAAAAGGTTGGGGACCCCTGATTTATTGGATACATCATATAGGCACAAACTGGTGAGAGACAACTCTAAGATTTCCCATGGCTTTCATCTAATTAAAAGTGAAAGTTTTCCCTTTCCCCCCCCAAGTCATTGGTCACACTGTCCAATCCAGGTGCTGGCTGGTTGCTGGGTTACTTCTTCTCTGGCGAGCCACCTGTGAGAATGTCCTTGATTCCCATAGGAAAACTTTGTTGTTTTGGTTACAAAACCCCATCTAACTATTTCCCCCTTCCCACTGCTGCGTGGCAATCCTGAAGCTTCCAAGATGGCTTCAGTTAGGTCCACTTCAGGCTTGACAACAGAATTACAGCGTCAAAACTTTACTGGCTGATGCAATAACCTATTTACTTTGCAGCCCTTGGCCTCACTGTTTAATATCATTTTTTTGAAGTGGCAACTAGAAATAAAAACAGTATCCTAAGTGGAGTCCCACTTATTTATTGTAAGGTAATACAATATAGGTAGTTTTGTTTGACTTCTCCTGTCTAATGAACTATAGTATAATAGACTCCCTTTTTTCTTAATTGTCAATATATCTCTCTGAGTTAATCATTTTCAAATTCTCTTTCCCAGTCAGTCAACACAGGTTTCACATGTATATATGAAGCTTATATTAATTTGTCCTCATGTCTATCAATTTATGCTGACTCTATTTGCAAAAAGGGGTTTTACTGCCCCTTTTTATGTACTTTAGCAAATTTGATTTCTCTTTGCACATCTCTTAATTTCAGAATTAAGATATTAATTTATGAATTAAATGAGAAATAAAGGACCTAATGCAGTTTCATGGCCAAACTTACTGGCTGACCCCAATCATTGCAAACCCAACCCCCTCAAACCCCAGACTCCCTAACTGCTTCTTTAGTTATTCATCAGTCCAGAAATATAAGGGGTCGCCAAAGCCCTCTCTCGCCCCACCCCCCCCCACGCCTTCACCCACCCTCATCCTCTGCTGGGTCGCCGGTCGCTTACCCCACCCACTCCCAATCTATTGCTGCCTCCTGAGTCCCAGCTGATGGCTAGAGGGGAAAAAAAACTTTAAATTCTTGCCGCGGGGCTTCAAAGGGCCGCCCTACAGCTGATCAGTGTTAAAAAAAACCAAATCAGTAGACCGGTGCCTGCAAAAATAGAAAAAACAGCCCCTTTCAGCTACAGCATAGGTTAATTACCACAAATTAATTTGGTTAGCCTCCCGACTCTCAGCTGATTTGCTCTCAGTTGTTTTGCGCAGGGCTCTGTTGCTAGTTGCAAAGAGGTGCAGACCCCCCCCCCCCCAGCTATGCTGAAAAGCGAAACGGAAAGTAAAGCAGGGTCTTTGCTGCAACGTGACAAAATGAGACAGAGAGAGATTTTCTTTTTCCTCACCAAAAAAGGTAGGTGCAAAACTGCAAACAATGGGAAATTTAGGGCAAAAGAGGAGGTTCACGATTTTAAAACACAAAAGAAAAAAAGCTCTATTTAACTAGGGAATTGTAATAATTGAGAATTGTATTAATTGTATATTGTATTGAAAGCAGAAATGGTTAAGTTGTGGTTTGGAGGAATATATGGGGGAAATTGTTTGGTTTATTATTATTGGTAAATATAATTAATGGATTTGTAAGAAGTTGGATTGCATGGAAATAATTGGAATATTCATGTTCATATTGATTAATATACAAAAAAGATAGTTATATAACTAATTGATTTATATTAAAATGTTGAATTTGTATTAAACAACTGTATTACATAATTACATAATTACCCAATGTGAAGATGGATATAAAAATAGATGACAATGAGAAGGTATAATATAGAATAGAAGGGAAAAATTGAATTTAATTAAGATTAGAGATGAGGGTGAAGGATAATATTGGTTTTTTAAAAAAATAGATGAGGAATAAATATGGCAAAAAGGAAATCTAGAAATTGTAAATTTAATCGAAATGACTAAACACTGTTTAAATTTGTGAACCGGCCAAATACTCTGTTCAAAGAAAATACATTGTATGTTTGTATGTGTGTTTCTAATTATTGATATTTATTGATATTTGTTCTCTTTTATTCTTTAAAGTTTAATAATTCATTCTTTATCTTAATATGTTTTTAATTTGTTTGGGGTTGGTTTTCTTCCCTTTCATCTTTTTTATTGTACAGCAATCTTTCTCCTCAAACCTACCACCTCTCTGTTTTCTTTCCTTCTTACTTTCTCTTCCTCCCCCTTCTTCTCCTCTCTACTTCCTCTTCCTTTCTCCTTCTTCTCCTCTCTTCCTCCCTCTCTTACTGAGTACCTGTCAGAAACCACTTTTTTCAGCCCTCTGAGTAGTCCCTATACACATAGCCCGTGATGGTGAACCTATGGCACGGGTGCCACAGGTGGCACGTGGAGCCATATCGGTGGGCATGTGAGCTCAGCTTCAGCATGCATGTGTGCATCGGCCAACTGATTTTTGGGCCTTCTGGGCCCACCAGAAGTCAGGAAACACGCTGTTTCTGGCCTCCGGAGGGCCTCTGGGGGTGGGGGTGGGGGTGGGGAAGGCCATTTTCACCCTCTCCAGGCTCTAGAAAGGCCCTGGAGTCTGGGGAGAGTGAAAAACAGGCCTACCAGGCCCACCATGCCATTGTGTGCCAAAAATGGGAGCATGGGAGGGGGGGCGGGGTGCATAGAATTATGGATGTGGGCACGTGTGTGTGTGGGACCCCACCGTGCTCCCCCCGCTTTTGGCACACTGGCAAAAAGGTTAGCCATCACTGCACTGAGTAGTCCCTATACACATAGCCATGGCGACCTGGTCACATGACTAGCTAGCCATGCCCACCCAGTCACATGACCTCCAAACCACGCCCACAAAATAAGCCATGCCCACAGAACCGGTAGTAAAAAATTATAGTTATGAAGTAGCAACGAAAATAATTTTATGGTTGGGGGTCACCACAACATGAGGAACTGTATTAAAGGGTCACAGCATTAGGAAGGTTGAGAACCACTGCCATAAAGGGTCAAGTTTGAGCAGAAATTTTTGAAGATTTTTTTTAAAAAAAATAGAAAATCCTTATAAAGTTTAACAGTCTACATTATTCCTGACATTCTCAAAAAGCTCTTAACTGTTAATTACACAATTTACTGTTATAAAACCATGTTGATTTATGGTTCATCAAGAGTTATTTATAATGCTATCTTCAGTAATGTTTTCAGTCAGTCTTACCTGGAACAGATGTTGAATTAATTGATCTGTAATTGTTGCATGCTTTCTGGATTAAAAATTGGTTGGCATTGGCTACTTTCCAGTATTCTAATACAAAATCTAATTTTGATTATTCATTACCAGTAATATTACATTGGAGTGCTTTAAAACCACCTTGGTTGCTATCAAGATATGTGATAGTCCGGACTTCCGCTGTTGCCGCGAGCCGTCGCTGACGGTCCTTTGAAGACCGCCAGCCCGATCGCCCGTAAAAGCCGTTTCGGCAACAGAAACGGCTCGAAAAACTCCAAGACGTGAGGGTCTTGCGAGGAGAGCCGGCGGCTGCAGGTAGAGTCCCCTGTGAGACCCCCAGAAAGTTTTTTTTGTTTCTGGGGAGTTAACAGGGTGGGACTCCCTATCCAAGCCGCTGAAGCTCCGGACGACTGGGAAACTCTGCCAAAAGCAGAGCAAGACAGCGCGGCAGCATTACCAACATCAAGAAATAATAAAGAAGAGTTGAAACTTCCTATCAAATAGCAAGTATTGAAAGTTTTGTGAATTACTTCAAAGAGTTTTTAAAGTTAAAGTAATCTGGGACTGAGAAAAGAAAAAAAAATGGCGCTTGCTTTCAGCGGAGACCAGCTGAAAGCGAAAGTAATTTGATCAGTGTATCTACATTTTAAAGTAACAAATCTGGCTGGAAGAGGCAGAAAAGTAACCAAAAAATAAAATAAAAATAAAAATAGTAACTGATTTTTATAGACCTGATTGAATCTGGAGAATCTTTTGGGAAAAGTTGCTAGAATTTGTGGAAAAGGAAGATCTTTAAGAGGCAAAATGGCAACAAAGCAACCAGGGGGGGATTCCCCCACACATAAACAGAAGCAGCTTCAAACAGCGCAGCTGCAAACCCAGACAAAGGAAGAAAGTCAATATGACCTTATTATTAAAGAAATCCAAAGATCAGAGAAGAAGGTTAAAGGAATGGTTCAAGAGAAATATGATGCAGTCAAACAAGATATTCAAACAGTGGTTAAAGGCCTGTCTGAGGTAGTGTTGCAGATTGATAAAAAAGTGGATAACCTTGCTTCAGAGGTAGAGATTAAATTTAGAGCATCTGATACAAGAATTGATGAAATACAAGAAATTACACAAAAAATGGAAAATGAGATTACAATGATGCAATTTCGATCAATGGAGTTTGCTATTAGACTTAGAGGTCTAAAAGAGAACAGCAGAGAAGATCTTAAAAAAATTTGTGCTGATGCTTTGGCAGTTTTGTTGAAGGTAGAACCTGATCTGGTTCTGTGTAAGATTGATAAAGCATACAGAGTCAATTCTCGTATGGCAGTACAAAGGCAATTGCCTAGAGATGTAGTGATATATTTTACAGACAGAAGAATAAGAAATGATATTTTGCAAAACTCATTTGTTACAGCTGTTCAGGTTGAAGGAAGTCAGATTGGAATTTTCAAAGAATTACCACCCAAAATGTTAAGAGATAGAAAGGATTTTGGACTTTTGGTGGCAGAATTGAAAAAACAGAATATACAATTTAGATGGGATGCTCCAATAGGTGTAATTTTGAGGATCAGAGGAGTGAGATACCGCCTTAATACTATTGCAAAAGCAGAAGAATTTTATTATAATGTTTTGAAAGCGGGCTCTCCTCCTCCACGTACATCTTCACCAATAGATAAGGATGCTCAATTACAAGCTGAGTTTGATAAAGAAACTGAAGAACAAATAAAACAGTCCCAAAAGGAGGCAAGGGAGGCAATGGGAGCTGTAGGTGGTGTTGTGGCGGATCCTTTTGCACCACTGGAAGCTTCTCCTCCGGAAGAAATATCTAAAACTTTTACAGAAGAAGTGTTGGCTCTTGAATCGACAACATCTAAAATGGAAGAGCAATGTGTAACCAGAGCGATGTCTAAGCAAATGAAGGAACAGCAACAAGAATTTTACAAGCCACAACGAGAAAAGAGAGTTAAAGGCAAGCAGCAAGCTGAAGTCATGGGAGGAGCTAAACCGAAGATTACTTCTGTACAAAAGAATCTTCAACAAATGCTCTCAAAACTTCAGACTGGATCAAATGGTACTTAAACTTTTGTCTTGGAATGTTAATGGATTGAACTCTCCACAAAAAAGAAGGAAGAAATTTCATTATTTGAAACAAGTTCATAATGATGTTATTTGTTTACAGGAAACCCATATAAAATTGCAAGATCAGAAATATTTGACAAATTCAAGATTGGGAATGCAATTTGTTGCTTCAAATTTGGAAAAGAAGAATGGAGTGGTGATCTATATAAATAAAAGACTTGTAGCTAAAACTATAGAAACAGATGAAGGTGGAAGATATATTGCAATTGAAATTATTACAGATAATGGACCAATTTTGCTGGTCGGAATATATGCTCCAAATCAGCAACAGGAAAATTTTTATAAGATGCTTCATCTAAAAATCTTGGAATGGAATTATTCAACTATTATAATAATGGGAGACTGGAATGGAGTAATTCAACCTAAAATTGATAAAAAAAACCTATGGCCAAATTAGGGATTAAATTACCACAAGCCTTTTATGAACTGAAAGAGGATCTGGAATTGAAAGATATTTGGAGAGTTCGCAACCCAAATGAACTGGATTTTACTTTTTACTCGGACAGGCATAAATCCTTTTCCAGGATAGATTTTTTTTTTTGTTAAGTATGAACTTACTTCCTAAAGTAAAGAAGATAAAGATATTTCCTAGGACTTTGACTGACCATAGTCCGGTCTGGATGGAAATCGAGATGGGCAAAAGAGAAAGAAGATCTTGGAGATTAAATGAGAATTTATTCAGATATGAAAAAAATATAATTGAACTTAAAAAACATCTAAAGGAGTTTTTAAAATTGAATTTGAATAAAGGTACCCCCATTGAAATAGTTTGGGATGCAAGTAAAGCATATATGCGGGGAGTACTAATTCAAATGAATTCTAAACACAGACATAATCAGCAGAAAAAGAGATTACAGTTGGAAAGTGAGATAAAAAAGAAAGAACAACAACTGATACAAAAACCAACAGATGGAAAATTGCAAATGGCTATAAAACTTCTGAAGGATCAATTTCAAATGCTTATAGCAGATCAGACGGCAACTAACTTACAATTTGCAAAGCATAATACATTTGCTAATGCTAACAAACCGGGCAGGTGGTTGGTTTATACTTTGAGGAAACAAGCAACAACACGAACTATTGATAGTACTGAGTATGCTGGTAAAGAAATTTACCAACAAGAATCAATTAAAAAGGCCTTTTTGGAATATTATACTAAGTTATATGCTAAAGATGATATACAGAACATTTTTATAGATAATTATCTAGAAGAAAAGAGAGTTTCTAAAGTTTCAACAGCTCAAAAGGAAAATCTGGAACAACTGATAACAGTGGAGGAGATTAGTTTTGCTATAAAACAACTAAAAACAGCTAAAGCTCCAGGGACGGATGGCCTAACTGCAGTTTACTATAAAACCTTACAAGAGGAAATGATTCAGCATCTCAAAGACTTATTTTGTAATATACAATTAGGAGGTAAGATACCTCCCTCGTGGAAATCAGCTTTTGTTTCATTGATACCGAAAGATGAATCAGGTCTTAAGAAACCAGAAAATTATAGACCAATATCTCTATTAAATACAGACTATAAAATTTTTGCAAAAGTGTTGGCCAACAGATTGATGCCAGTTATTCAAAAGGTAATTCATCATGATCAAGCAGGATTTATTCAAGGCAGATATATGAAGGAGAATGTTAGGCAAGTTACAGATTTATTGGACTATCTAGATAAGAATAAACAGATCTCTGCAGTGCTGGTTTTTTTGGATGCGGAAAAAGCCTTTGATCGAGTGAATTGGAACTTTATAATCAAGACTTTGGAAAAAATGGATTTTGGGGAGCGGTTTATACAAGCGATTGCTGCAATTTATCAAGAGCAGTATGCACAACTCATTATTAATGGATGTTTAACATCGAACTTTAATATACAAAAAGGTACTAGACAAGGTTGTCCATTATCCCCACTATTTATTCTAATTCTAGAAGTCTTACTCAATGTAATACGGGACTCGAACTCCTTGAATGGAATAGCCATAAGGCAAGAGGATTATAGAACTAAGGCATTTGCAGATGATCTGGTGGTTACCCTATCACAACCTATGAAATCAATAATCCAGATGAAAGAAATTATAGAAGATTACGGCATGCTATCTGGTTTTAGACTGAACCAGAAAAAAACTAAAATGATTGTTAAAAATTTGACAGAGAGTAAAAAAAAGGAACTGGAAAGAAAGGCAGGTTTTGAAATTGTCTCAAAGGTCAAATATTTAGGAGTACAAATCACAGACTCAAATATAAAATTGTTTCAAAATAATTATGAGGTTCTGTGGCAAAAGATACAAAAAGATATGCAAAACTGGAAGAAATTGCAGTTATCATTGCTGGGAAGAATATCAGCAGTAAAAATGAATGTTTTACCTAGATTTATTTTCTTATTTCAAATGATACCGGTGCTCAAATCAGATAAACCACTGCTAGAATGGCAAAAAGGAGTGAATAAATTTATTTGGAATGAAAAAAAACCGAGAGTGAAATTGAAAATTATGCAGGATACTCGTGAGAGAGGTGGTCTTAAACTTCCAAACCTTCGATTATATTATGAAGCAGCTGCATTGACAAAAATAACTGATTGGTTTGGAAAAACTAAGACTGAACTGTTGAATATAGAAAGTCATGACCTTGTTTGGGGATGGCATGCATACCTATTTTATGATAATAAAGTGGACAAGGTGTTTAATAGTCTTCTACTTAGAAATGCCTTGATGAGAATCTGGAAGAAGCACCGAACTAATTGGGATTATAAGGTTCCGTTTTGGCTGGATCTTGCTGATACCATGTGGAATACAAATATTAAGTCACTCGGGGGTTTCTTATATAAAGAGTTACTTTATTTTGAAGAGGGCAGATGGCGATTGAAAACTTTGGACACGCTGTTGGAAGAAGGGATTTCTTTGACTTGGTTGCAGTACAATCAATTACAGATGAGATGGAAAGAAGATCAACAAACTGGTTTAATGGAATATGAAGTAGAATTGGTTAGACATAAAAGAGACAGGTCCAATGCATATTAAGAGAGTTTATAATGTTTTGTTAGAAAGGGATTCAGAAAATGAGTTAGTTAAAGATTGTATGATTAAATGGGCACAGAATTTCTCTCAACCAGTTATGATGGAAACATGGGAAAAAATATGGGTTCAGAATGTTAAGTTTATGCAGTCACAAAATTTACGAGAAAATTTTTATAAAATGTTTTATAGATGGCATTTAGATCCCAAGAAATTGTCTTGTATGTACCCTAACGTGCAGCCAAAATGTTGGAGATGTGAGTGTCTAGATGCTACATATTATCATATTTGGTGGACTTGCAAAAAAGTGAGGGCTTTTTGGATAAAAATTTGGTGGGTTATGCAAAATGTTTTAAAGAAAAAGATACAATTTTCTCCGCAACTATTTTTATTGGGTATAGTTAAAGATCTTACACTGGGTGAAACAAAATTGATTCTGTATATGGTGACAGCAGCTAGGTTGTTGATTGCCCAATATTGGAAGAGTGATGTCTTACCGACGGTGGACCAATGGACTCAGAAGATGGCTGGATTTGCAGAAATGGCGAAGATTTCAGCTTTTTTAAAAGATCAGACCCATGAGAAGTATATACAGGATTGGAATAAATGGATTGAGTATATACAGAATAAGTATCAGATTAGAAAATATGTAGCTTTCAGCTGAGGGAGATAGATGATTATGCTAGTAAATAGAGAAAAGATATGGAAGGATGATTAACATATATATTGTTTGGAATTATTAGTATTGCATATAATGGAAGTCAAGGGGGTTGGGAGGGAAAAGGGTGGGGGGGAGGGTTAGGGTGGGATTGGGAGGGAATTATATCTTTTGCATATGTACATGTATTTTATAGTGTTGGGGAAGGGGGGGGGAAATTTGTATGTGTAAAACTTTTTCAATAAAAAAAAAAGATATGTGATAGTCCTACTCTCTTGTTACCAGTTTGCTTTCCTGAAATTATATACTCGGACTTTAGTTTTCAAAGGTTAAGTGCGATACAGATAATTCATTTAGGTATTCCTGCAATTTCACTAGTGTCCTTTAGGGGGCACTTTTAAATGCTTATGGAGCATTTCTCTATGGAGAAATGGTCTAAATTGCTCAGAGATGTTTTCCTGCTTTCGATACTTTTTATTTAAGTAGATGAATAAAGAATATATTCCTCCTTTACTTTTGGCTTGCATTTGGCATGTGCTTCTTTTTATTTTCCTGAGAGGTAAGTCTTCCCTGTTTTGAAGGAAAACTTGCTTTTAAAATTCTGCTTGTTAATCAGAAAAATATCACTTTCCACTTAGTATTGTTGGAAGAAATATCCATCTGGTTCAGTTCCAAGCTGGGAAAGGGACACTGGAAACATGGATGCTATTGGAAAGACAGGTTTATTGATGAAGCAGAACCACCAACCACATGTGACTCTGGGCAGCTGACAAAATGAAGTTGAGAGTGGGTGGGTTTTTATATCTTCTTTGGGCTTTGTATTTGAGCTTCTTGTTCCTGTGCAAGAACATGTCCTTTAAGATTCTATTGGCTGTTGCATGCTGGGAAGTCAGACTCCATTTCCTTTAGCATTTGGAGAAGGCAGAAGCACAAAGAAGAATCCATCTTAATCTGTGGCACATGGTCATCCAAGGACAAACCCACATCCCACACATGGAGCATCACTGGTGAAATTTAAATTGCTTGTATTTATTAATTGTTATGCTCAGCAGTAACTTAATACTGTCTGTCTTGTATTTGGCTCTCATTGTATATTTCCCTATTTTCCGCAGTTTCACCATGTCCTGTTCTTTCAATAAAGCATTCAGATCTACACAGATCGTCTGTTTTATTGGAGGATAGGTAGGTTTAGCTTCATGTCATGCTGCACACGGACTAATGTGTAGTGGGGACAGAACAATAGGCAAAAGAGGAAATGCAAGTCCTAGGTGTTTGTCTGAGCTAATCTGGTCAACCTCTGGTTTACTGTTTATCTGAGCTCCAAGGTTTCTGTGACTTTGAAGTTTGGACTGCTCTGGGAGTGTGCAATGAAAGGGCTTGTTTTCTGAAAGAGTGTTGGGCAATTCTTATTGTGGCTAATGACTTTCCTCCTGTGTTGAATCTTGGGTGAGGGGCTGCTTTCTAATCCTACCATTCTGCCAAGAAATTTCAAAATATTGTTTTGAATGGATTACCAAATCTGCATTTCTAAAAACTGGCCTCCTCAGTTTCTGCTTGGGGGTAGGGAGACTGGGCTGGTTTCTGTCTCCCTTAAGAGCATGTTTTTCCATTTGTCCCTTTGGGAAAATATATCCTGCCTTTTTTAATATTTCCCAAAGTATTTCATTCTTCGGGGGCTTCCCACAGTACCTTTCTTAATCAGTGCTCTTCCTGAACGTCTTTGGATTTGAATAACTTCCATACGTTCCATAGATATTTGATTTTTTTTTCACTTTCCTTTTCACTGGTCCCCTTATTGTTACATACATTTTCTAAGTTCAAATAAGATTGTACTGGATAAACATGTCCAGTGTTTCTTAATTTTTTCCATTTCAATTGATGAATAATTTAAGAAAAAAAATCCATCTGGTTAGTTCTAAACAGGTTGAAAAGCGCTGGAAATAAAATGGAGGCTGATTGGAAAAAAGATTCTGCTTATTGATGAGCAGAACTGCAGCATGCAATTCTGGGACAGCTGACAAATTAGCTTGATGAGTGCAAGGATTTTTATACAGTTTACAGTACTTTGTAATTTTGAGGTTTGCTTTGTGTGCTTTTATTATTTGATTGGTTTTACTTCAGAGATGGTATTCAGTAGGTTTGGACTGGTTGGGCAAACTGGTAGCAGAAATTTTGAGTAGTTCAGAGAACTGACAAATAATAATAATAATAATAATAATAATAATAATAATAACAATAACTTTATTTCTATACCACCCTTCTCCCGAAGGACTCAGGGCGGTGTACAGCCTATTAAAAGCACAAGACAAACATCAATTAAAATAATTAAAATTATTAAATAATTCATCTCAGTTTAAGACCCCAAAAATTTAAAACACCCGATTTAAAATTATTACATTGACAACCTGCGGAACAACAGGGTCTTAAGGGCACAGCGAAGTACCCGGAGGTCAGAGATCTTACGCATTTCTGGGGGCAGTTCATTCTACAGGGCTGGGGCTCCCACAGAGAAGGCCCTCCCCCTGGGTGTCGCCAGCCAGCACAGCTTGGTCGACGGCACCCTGAGGAGACCCTCTCTGTGTAAGCAAACTGGCCGGTGGGAGGCTATTGGTGGCAGAAGTCGGTCTCGAAGGTACCCGGGTCCTATGCCATGGAGCGCGTTAAAGGTGGTAACCAACACCTTGAATCGCACCCGGAAGACCACTGGGAGCCAGTACAGCTCGCACAGGAGGGGTGTCACGTGGGCACATCGGGTTACATCCATAACCACCCGCGCGGCCGCATTCTGGACCAGTTGGAGCCTCCGAGTGCTCTTCAAGGGGAGCCCCATGTAGAGAGCATTACAGTAGTCCAACCGGGAGGTGCAAGGGCATGAGTGACCGTGCACAAGGCGTCCCGATCCAGAAAGGGCTGCAACTGGCGAATCAGGCGGACCTGATAGACGGTCCCCCTGGCCACAGCCGTCATATGCTCTTCTAAAGACAGCCATGCGTCCAGGAGGACACCCAGATTGCGAGCCCTCTCTGTGGGGGGCAAAAATTCACCCCCAATAGTCAGCGATGGCACCAGCTGACTATATCGGGACGCCGGGAGCCACATCCACTCAGTCTTGGAAGAGTTGAGTCTGAGCCTGTTTCTCCCCATCCAGACCCACACGGCCTCCAGGCAGCGAGACATCACATCAAGGGCATCATTGGGGTCGTCTGGGGTGGAAATGTATAGCTGGGTGTCATCAGCGTACAGATGACATTTCACCCCAAAACCATGGATGAACTCACCCAGCGGCTTCACATAAATGTTGAACAGAAGGGGCGAGAGGACCGACCCTTGCGGCATTCCCCATACGAGATGTCTCGAGGTCGACCTCTGCCCTCCTGCCAACACAAACTGCGAGCGGTCGGAGAGGAAGGAGGAGAACCACCGTAAAACGGTACCCCCTATTCCCAACCCCCTCAACCGCTGCAGCATGATACCATGGTCGATGATATCAAAAGCTGCTGAGAGATCTAATAGGACTAGGACAGAGGAGCAGCCTCTGTCCCGAGCCCTCCAGAGATCATCCACCAACACGACCAATGCCGTTTCAATGCTGTATCCCTGTCTGAAGCCCGACTGGTATGGGTCCAAATAGATAGCTTCATCCAGGTGTCGGGGAAGCTGTCGTGCCACCACGCTCTCAACAACCTTCGCCACAAAACGAAGGTTGGAGACCGGACGGTAGTTAGCTAATTCAGCCGGGTCCAGGCAAGGCTTCTTGAGGAGGGGCCTCTTTCAAGGTGGCAGGAAAGGCACCCTCACTCAGAGAAGCGCTTGTAATTCCCTGGAGCCAGCCTCATGTAACCTCTCGGGAGGCCAGTACCAACCAGGAGGGACACGGGTCCAATAAACACGTGGCAGCACTAATCTTACCCAGAACCCTGTCCACATTCTCGGGAGCCACAGGATCAAACTCCTCCCAGATAATATTCTCAAGACCTCCCCTCGTCTCCTCCCATGGACTCATCCAGTCGGATTCCAAGCCATCCCGAATCCGAGCGACTTTATCATGCAGGAATTGCACAAAATCCTCAGCACAACCCTGCAAGGGGTCTTCCCGCACTCCCCCCCGAAGAAGGGAGTGGATCACCCTAAACAGAGCGGCTGGGCGGTTCTCTGCAGATGCGATAAGAGCGGGAAAATGGTTAGATTTCACCGCTTTTATCGCCACTAGGTAGGTCTTGATATAAGACCTCACCTGTGTCCGGTCGGAAACTGATTGACTAGTCCTCTGAATGCGCAAAGGCAAGCAAAGAGGCGCAAAGGCATGACGCGGTCCAAAGCTCCGGCGGCCGCACTCTCCCAGGCGGCCACCAGCTCTTCAGCCGAGTCGTGTGCCAGAGTCTCAGGAAACGGCCCAAGCTCTGTCAGGAACCTTTTGGGGTCCATCAGGCGCCTGGGATGGAACCATCTGGTCGGTTCCATCTCCCTGCGGCGGGGGAAAGCGGTAGGAAAGTCCAGGTGAAGGAGCGAATGATCTGTCCATGACAAGGGTTTAATATCTAGGTCCCCTCTACCAAGATCATTCAACCACTGAGCAGAGACGAAAATCAAGTCCAGAGTGTGTCCCCCTATGTGAGTGGGGCCTTGAACTAACTGGGTCAGGTCCATAGCTGTCATGGAAGCCATGAACTCCCGAACCACCTCTGACGCCTCACCCGCAGATGGGAGGTTGAAATCCCCCATGACAATAAGTCTGTGTGTATCAACCGCCACCCCGGCAATGACGTCGAGTAGTTCGGGCAGGGTCGCTGCTACATGGCAGGGAGCCAGGTACGGAGTCAGCAAACCCATCTGCACCCCACGGCCCCACTTCACAAAAAGGGACTCACATCCGGCTATCTGAGGAACAGTGGTCTCCCTCGGACAAAGACTTTCCCTAATAATCACTGCCACTCCCCCACCCCTCCCCTGAGCCCTTGGCTGATGAAATGCACGGAAACTGGTGGGCACATTTCAACGAGGTGGATCCCCCCTCTTGGCCCAACCAGGTCTCCGTAATACCAGCCAGGTCTGCACCCCCTCTAAAATAAGGTCACAAATGAGAGGGGCTTTATTAACCGACCTGGCATTACACAACATCAGCCGCAGACCCTTGGGGGCCGGAGTGCGCAATTGCTCGTGAACAGCCACCTCTGGCCGCCCTGCCCCCACCTGTCCGCTCACCTGCTTGCTGCTTACCACCACCTTTTCATCCTGCCCGCCCGCCCGCTCCCCCCGCTCCCCCCTGCCCAGTCACTCCTCACCTCCCTGGCATAGCATACTGTGCAGCTCCTCGCTTGCGTTGACCACACAATCTCTGTGGCTTGCCTGCCTTCCCACGCGGGACAACTGAGCAGCCATGATCTGCTTGCCTGGGTAAGTAAGCCTCTGAGTTGCGCTAGCACCCCCCATCATCCCCAGGTTGCATGGCTTGCTTCATCACTGCGGCTCCATTCCATGCGGGCCGTGGTACTGCAGCCTAGCAAGCTGCCCTCCCCACTGTCCCCAGCTACCAGCTTGCCTGCCTTGCTTCACCACCATGGCTCCATCCCACGCAGTGCCGGGAAGCCGCATGGCTGTGCTGGCTGGGAGAATGCTCCCACCCCCTCCCTGGCCAGGAAGCCGCATGGCCATGCTGGCTGGGAGAATGCTCTCCCTCCTGGCCGGGAAACCGTATAAAAGTTTGTGGGGCTAAAAGAAAAGTTCAATCAATCAATTCCAACTTCTTGTGAAAGAAAAAGTTCTCACAAACTTGGAATTGATTGAGTGAATTTTTTTTGTCTTACAAAGTTTTCTTTCCCTGAAATTCCTGAGAAATGCAACGGAGCTGGAAATCAGGTAGGCAAAGAAATCCTTGGGGAATTTGTTCTCCCAGCTAGCACAGCCATGCGGCTTCCCAGCCAAGGGGGAGAGTGTTTTATCAGCCAGCGCAGCCATGCAGCTTCCCAGTGCTGCATTGGATGCAGCTGCAAGGCAGGCAAGCTGGAGGCTGGGAATGGGGGGGGGGGGCAGTGCTGTGCTGTCCGGGAGGCAGGCTGCTGGCCTGCGCTGTCCAGGAGGCAGGCCACTAGCCCCTGCCATTTCCCACTGTTTCCCACTTGCCCATGCTGTCTGGGAGGCAGGCCACTGGTCCCCGCCATTTCCCACATTTCCCACTTGCCTGCGTTGTCCAGGAGGCAGACCTCTGGCCCCCACCATTTCTTCCCGTTTCCCACTTGCACGTGCTGTCTGGGAGGCAGGCTGCTCCCCCCCCCCCGATTTCCCACAGTTTCCTGCTTGCCTCTGAATGCCAGTTGAATGTTCTCCTCCCAGACCTCTTGTCAATGGCTTCCTGGCACTTCTTGTCGTGGAGCTCCTTGGCTTTTGAAAGCTAGCACCGCTTCTTCAACTGCTGAGCCCAACCAGCTGATCCAAGAGTGCTGGATTTCAAAAGCCAAGGAGCTCAGTGCTACAAGGAGAAGTGCCAGGAAGCCATCAGCAAATATCACAGGGCGTTGCTGGAGCTGAAAAGCTGTTGCTGGCCCAGGAAGACTCCAAGGACGCCGCTTCAACTGCCTCCTCCGCAGGGGCTACTGGCCTGGCAAACTCTTGAAAGGGAAACAATAATAAGGATATAATAAATAATACTAGAATATGATATACTGGTATTCTGTAACCATTAGGTTCCTGTAATACATATATGCCTTTGTATTTGTATGACACATATTATGTCTTTATATTTGTATCTCCTGTAACAAACATATTCTGTTATTAGGCCTCTGTCTGGTATTTGTCAAACATATGTCCCTGCCATTTGACCTGAACGCATATCAATCTTCTCCCTGTTTTTCCTTGTGCTATTTATTTATTTTATTTTATTTTATTTTATTTTTATTTTATTTATTAAATTTATATACCGCCCTACTCCCGAAGGACTCAGGGCAGTGAACAGTTAAACGATAAATACATGTGATACAGATGTTCAATAACCGATTAAAATACAATTAAATGGTTTAGTTTGGAAATAGAATTAAATTAAACATCTCAAATTTATAAGGTAGATTCAAAATTTAAAAATTTAAACATAGTTTTAAACAAGGTTAGGTCAGGCCGGCCTGCTTGAATAGAAATGTTTTGAGGGCATGGCGGAAAGCACGAAGATCCGGGATTATCCGTATCTCCGAGGGCAGCTCGTTCTAGATGGTGGGTGCTCCCACAGAAAAGGCTCTCCCCCTGGGGGCCGCCAGTCGACACTGTTTGACCGACGGCACCCTGAGAAGTCCCTCTCTATGGGAGCATACTGGTCTAAGACCATAGTACGTATCTCAGTTGAAACTACAGCCATCAACAAAGGGATAATTTATACCTCAATCCTAATTTATGTTTGATCTGGATAAACTCCTGCTTTCCAGAGCCAGGCGGCCAAAGTGGCCAATTGAGTAAACAAAGAAATGCTTAAGGATTACTAATTGGGAAGTTTCTATTCCCCCTTGCAGGGCAACAAGGAATACACAAACCTAAATTAGGAGGCTAGAATTGGGTACTAAGCTGACGTCTCTGAGGGTATAAAAGGACACCATACCTTTCCCAAGGTGTGGCTATCTCCTCGCATGCATTGCATCTGTATGTTCTGGATATAGTTCCAGCCAGTATTTTGTTTTTGGCCATAAATAAAATCTGTTTTTTTGCAAGCCTCGTCTTGAGTCTCTCTTTTTGGCATTCTGGTGACTCAAGTGTATTTTGGGACCTTACACTCTTACAACAGCCTGGCAGGTAGGGTGGTCACCTGGGTTTTGGCCCCAGGGTGAGTGGGAAAGGGGGGGAGAATGGTGAGGGGGAAGGGAAGATTTTTTTTTAATAGATTAGAAAATAATATGAGGGACTTCTGGGAAGAAAGCCCTGAACATTTGTGGTGTTGGAATGGATTATATGGCAACTCCTAGTGACACTATACATTTTAAGTGTTGGAATTAAGCTCTTGGAAATTTTTGGAAGTATTCACTTGTGACTGAAAGCAAAATGTATTTAATGGTAGTATGTTACAAGTACCTTAGGATTGAAAACAACTATTTTTGGTGACAATGCTTTATGAAAATAAAAATATTGGACCCTATTTCCACACAGTTACTTTGTACTGTATTTTTCAATTATTTAAATAAGCTCATATGATAACCTTTCCTACAAACTGTTCATGTTGACTATTTTGATAGGCTTTCTGAATTTTCAGAAAGGGTCCTCTGAGAAGGGTGGATTTGCAGTATTAAAAAAGAAGACGGAGAATGGTGATTTACTGACTAATCTATATGCTCTATCTGAGCATATAAATCTGAGGCCTGCAGTCCTCATTTGTACCACCCAGAGGGCCAATGAAGGCCTGTACATACCTCATTAGTTGCTTGGCAATTTATCTACTCCATCTGTATTTATATATTCTTCAAAATATGTTTAATTTTTTTAAAAAATGGCTGACTTGCCACAAAGCAAAACACCATCCTCCAGAAAAACCATTTATTTCTTTTTTTATATTCCATCATTATTTTTATAAGTAATTCAAAGTAGGAAACATTGCAAATATCCCTCCTCCTCCTCCTATTTTGCCCACCACAGTCCTGTGAGGTAGGCTGGGCTGAGAGAGGGAATGACTGACCCAAAATTAGCCAGTCAGTTGTTAACTCACTGAGCCATTTCTGAACTTTCCTGCAATGTGAAAAAGAGAGCTATCTGCAGCCAGTGTTTTGTTTAGAAGTGCGTCCACCTGTCTGAAAAAGCAGAAAAATTATAAGCATAGGATTGTGCTTTGCTATGGTGGACAGAGATGCATTTGTCTGCAATTCTTTAAACAAAATAGGACTTTCTCTGGGGAAGAAAGGCAGCTGCATAATTCCAGGAAAAAGGAGTTTCCACAGAAGATCATAGAGAATAATAGAGCTAAGCATCTATGGGAGTTCCAGATCCATAACAACAGGCAGGCATTCGATAATCAACCGGACACTGTAGTAGTAGACAAATTAATAGACAAAGACCAGAAGAGCTCAGGAGGCCAGGCAAGCGGGGTGAGGCAAGACGCCCCTCGATGTGAGTAATGTGGGGTTGGCCACGCCCATCCAGTCATATGACCACCAAGTCATGCCCACCCAGTCACATGATCACCAAGCCACACCCACCAAATCATGCCCACAGAACTGGTAGTAAAAAAATTTGAATCCCACCATTGTCTTACTTGTTTCGCAAAGGCTCATGATGGGTCTTAATTATCAGCTTCCTTGGTCCTAATCTTGTCGGGCATGTGTAATTGATTTTATCCTGTTATCTATTTCCTCTAGCCTGCCTTTCTTAATGGCTCAGTATTGTTTCCACTTTTCTCAATGAATGGTGTTAAAATCATGTCCTGTCCTTAATCCCATCACTTGGTGGTAAAGGTGTTTTGTTTGTGAATAGGCTGGCCCAGTCTTCCTTAATGGGCATAAAATCACCATCTCTAAAGATTTTGCTGGAGGCTGTTTTACGATGCAGGAAATTGGGGCTGCTTTCTGCCTCTAAGATCAAGTTTCTCCATTTCTCCTTTGGGGAAATATAATATTCTGCCTCTTTTAATATTCTCCAAAATATTTCATTCTTCTAGGAAGAGGGGGTTTCCACAATTCCCTCCATTTGGGCTATACAGTAGTGGCCAAAATTATGGAAACCTTTTGGGAAAAGTGTATTTTTGAGGTCTGATGGCTAATAATACAACCTTTTTTTGGAGTTTCAATATGATCATATTCCACTGCTGGAATGGCCTGGGAATAGCCCAGACCTTAACCCAATTGAAAATCTATGGAGCCAACTAAAGAAACTTGTTAGTCAGAAGCGACCCAGCAATAAAACCCAGTTAATAGAAGCAATCATTCAATCTTGGTTTCATATTATAACAGTTGCAGAACTAAAAGACTTGGTTCACTCCATGGGAAGACATTGTAAGGCCGTAATTCATGCTAAAGGTTACCCAACTAAGCATTAACTGACATATTTTTTGTATGTCTCATTTTTTCTATGGTGATAATTTTTGTGTATCTCATTTTTTCTATGTGTTTCACTTTTCTTCTTTATACTATAACTGCTATTCTAATAGCAAATTCTTCATAAAAGTTATTGCATTACATTCTTGATTAAATTATCTTTCCATTGATATATAATTTTATGGTACTACTCTAAAAACAAAGTGGCATTATTAGCTAGTTTAGAAAATACACTTTTCCCAAAAGGTTTCCACAATTTTGGCCACTAGTGTATATATTTACATATATTGCCCAACCTACACACTATCAGAATGGCCTCTGTACTTTCTGTATACCTGGCACATCATGAGGGATATTTGGCTGGCATCCTTACTTGGATGTCTGTGTCCCTTGTAATCCGAAAGGGAGCACTCTAAACGTTTTTCAGCGGGCAATTGAAAGCAGTTTTCCATTTGTCACCTTCCTTAATCCGGACTCTGTAATAAGCCTCCCGTTAATCCAGTTTAGTAAAAATCTTCCCCTTGGCCAGGTGGACTAGCATGTCTTTCATGAGGGGTAGTGGGTAGACATTTTCCACACAAATGGCATTGAGCTTCTTATAATCAACACAAAGGCGAAGAGACCCATCCTTCTTCTCCTGGAATAGCACCGGGGTGGCTACTCACAGCCTAGCCGGTTGGATGAAGCCATGTTTTAGGTTTTTATCGATAAAGTCTCCTAGCTCCCCCAGCTCCTGTGGGGTCATGGGGTAGATTTTTGGTTTAGGGAATTTCACCCCGGGAGGATTTCTATACTACAGTCTGTAAGCCGATTGGGGGGGGGGGGCAGCACATCTGACACCTTCTCACTAAATGCCTCCTGGAGGTCCCAGTACTCTTTTGGGATCTTTTCCTCCCCCACAAGGCATTCTGTTGCAGCCACCGCCAACTCACTCGCCACTTTGGCTACGCAATAGGGGCTCCCCTCTCTCTTCCTTTGCTGCTAGAGCGGATGCGCAACATGCCGGTCCTCTAATTTACACATGGGTTCCATTTTCGGAGCCAGGGCAGTCCAAGTAGAAGGGGTCATTCCATGCCAGGGGCCACAATAAAGCTCAGAGTTTCTTGGTGATCCCCCATCCACATCTCAACTGATTCAATTACAAAATGCCCCCCCCCCAGCTACCGACCCGTCTAGCTGACAGTGTCAGGCCCCTGGAACCACCCGTGCCACGCTGAGCAATGCCACACACACACACACACGGCTCGTAGAAAGTTGCTGGTTTAATCATAGCTAATGTAGCTGTTTACAGAAAGCGCTGAAGTTCCTGAGATGGGAATCAAAGTCGGAGACACCCAACCCCGCCGACTGTTTGCCTTTTAATCAGGTTCAATTACCCCGCCTTTTAGCGCCCCGCCCTCTGCCTGGCTTGTAGGATCCGGAGCAGCTGAATGATCGCTCTCCAAACGGGGCGGCCGTAACTGTAAAGGACAAACTTCCGGATTGCCATCCTCCCATCGGGTGCTACATCAACGCACTTCTGTCTCTTCACCTGGGCTGCACAAAAACCCTTACCTCCCCTCCCCTCAGTTCCCGTGCCGACCACCACCTCATACCCCCCGTGCATGCCGACGTGCTAAACACCCCCTTCTACCATGTCTGTTCGCAATTCGCCGCCCGAGCGTGGGAGCTCCTGATATGTTCCCGTTGCCACACTGGGGTGTTCCTTCGATCCGGTTTAGGCTTCATGTGTGTTGTGTCGAGGAGTGGTTTTGATCCTCAACATGCCCCCCCCCCCAGGTCTCTTCCTGTTGAGACAAAGAGTGGTATATCGTTATGATTAGTCAGGACTGTACCTGCCTGGCTTCTTTGGGTACTTTTCATGAAATCATTTCAATAGTCGGGGAGCATTTACGTCTTTAGCTTTTACCCATGAAGCATCCGAATCTGGTTATCCTTTCCAACGTACTAAATATCTGAGTCCTCCATGATATATTTTGGAATCGAGTATTTTCTTGATCTCATATATATCTCCTGCTATAGGCCCTGGACGTGTTCCTGTGTCCCTTATTTTAGATGCTGCTTTTAGAAGGCTACTGTGGAACACTGGATGTACCCGTTTTAATAGTGAGGGTAGCTTTAAGGCTACTGTTACAGGATTTGTTATTTTGGTGATGGGGAATGGGCCTATATATTTGGGTCCTAGTTTTTTAGTGGGGATTCGTAACTTGATGTACTTGGTTGAGAGGTACACTTTTTCTCCCACTCTATATGATGGGCTCTCACGTCTCTTTTTATTGGCTTGGGTTTTGTATGCTTTAGATGCTTTCGCTAATGCAGCTTTTATATGGGGCCATGTCTGTTTGACTTTATCTGTCCACTCTACTGGACTCCGTGGGCCCGGGGTTTGTACGTCCAGGTCTGGAATGGCTGGGAAATCCTTTCCCGACACTATTTTGAAAGGGGTATATCCTGTGCTACTATGCACTGTGTTGTTATATGCTGATTCCGCAAAGGGAAGCAGCTCATACCAATCGGTTTGTTGGTAGGATATGTAGGATCGTAGATATCTCTCAACCATGGCATTGGCCCTTTCTGCTGCTCCATTGGTATTTGGATGAAATGCAGAACTCAGACCCTGTTCGGTTCCTATTTGTCCTAAGAATCGTTTCCAAAATTGAGCAGTAAACTGGGGCCCTCTATCGGAAATAATCCATTTGGGCACGCCATGTAGACGGTATATGTGCTGTACAAACAGTTTCGCCAAGCGTCTTGCAGACGGTAGCCCTTTGCAGGGCACAAAATGCGCCTGCTTAGAAAAAAGATCAATAACCGTCCATATAACATTATGTCCTTTGCTAGGGGGCAACTCGACTATAAAGTCCATGGCGATATCTTCCCATGGACTTTGGGGGTCACCCACGGACTGCAGTAAACCGGAAGATTTACCTGACAGGGGTTTGGCCATGATACAGACCGGACAGCCTTTCATGTAGGTTTCTATTTGCTTTCGCATCTGTGGCCACCAAAACTGTTGGTCGCACTAGATGTAAGGTTTTGATAAACCCAAAATGGCCTGCAGTCTTTACGTCATGGCACTGTCGTAATACCCTTTCCCTCAACTGAGCCGGAATGTATAATTTCCCGCCTTTCCATACTAGCCCTCCCCTATGGGTTACTACTTGGTGGTTGGATGTTAACCAGGTGTCTGTTGCTAGAGCTTTTTTCAGGTCACCTATCTAAGTGGACTGGAGCTGGGAGGTATCCCTCCCCTGCTTTCCTATTTGCCGACTAGGCACTAAGGCCTGTGTTATGTCCTCTTTCTGACTGTTGAATTGAGGCATACGTGATAAAGCATCTGCCAGATAATTCTTTCCTCCTGGTATAGCCTTTAAGGTAAATGTAAACCTACGAAAGTACTGTGCCCACCGCACTTGCTTCGAAGACAGCCTACGGTGTGTCTGGAGAGCCTCCAGGTTTTTATGATCCGTCCACACCTCGGATTCTACATTAGTTCCCTCTAACAAATGTCTCCAGGTCTGGAGGGCCCATTTAATGGCGTACGCCTCCTTCTCCCAGACCATCCAGTTTCTTTCTGTAGGGGTTAGTTTTCGGGAAGTGTAGGCACAGGGTTGGAGTACTCCCTGATCGTTCTTTTGTAACAGAACCCCTCCCACTGCCACATCACTTGCGTCGGCCTGTACTATGAACGGCCGGGAAGTGTCAGGATGTCTTAACACGGGTTCTCTTGAGAAAAGGGACTTCAAGGTGTCAAAAGTCTGCTGACATGACAACGTCCACTCTATGTGTTGTTTGGGTTTACTTCTCTCACCCATGGGGACTTTTGTTCGCAGGAGGTTGGTTAACAACAAGGCTATTTTGGCGAATGAAGGGATAAACCTCCTATAAAAGTTTGCAAACCCTAGAAAGCTTTGTAGTTGTTTTCGGGTCTTTGGTGCCTGCCATTCGAACACTGTTTTGACCTTATTGGGGTCCATTTCCAGTCCGTGTTCCGTAATTCTGAACCCGAGATCATCTATTTCATGCTTATGAAATTCACATTTCGACAGTTTAACATATAACCGAGCATTCAATAATTTCTTTAGTACCTCACGTACCAACTGAACATGTTCTTCCATGGTGTTGGTGTATATTAAGATGTCGTCTAAATATACGATACAAATGATCGTATAGTACGCTATTGATGAGTTGCATAAAAACTGCGGGGGCCCCTTGCAACCCAAACGGCATCACCTGGAATTTATAACTGCCTAAAGGACAGTTAAACGTCGTCTTCCATTCATCACCCTCTTTCACACGAACTCTATAATACGCTTCGCGGAGGTCTAGCTTAGTAAAGATCTTACCGGTCGTTAGCGTAGACAATAAGTCCGTCATTAGCGGCAAAGGATATAAGGGCTCCATACACACTGCATTGAGTCCCCTGAAATCAACACATAAGCGTAATCCCCCGTCTTTCTTCTCTTTGAATAGTACTGGCGCCGCCATATGAGACTGGCTGGGGGAGATAAACCCTCTGGCAAGATTGTGATCTATATATCGCCTCAGCTCCTCTAATTCCAGCGGGGTCATAGCGTACATGCGGGGTTTAGGTAGTGCGACACCGGGTTTTAACTCTATAGCACAGTCCGTAGGACAATGGGATGGGAGGGTCTCCTTTTCGCTGAACACTCGCCATAAATCCCTATATACCTGAGGTACCTTTTCTAACTGGGGCACTTCCCGTCCAACCGCCCCTACAGTACGATCCTCCTCAGGTGGCAGACTGGGACCTAGTGCCAACCGCAGTTTACGAAAAAACCCCTCCTACCAGATGGTTAGTTTCCATTTGTCCAACCATGCCAGCCCCAAAATGACTGGCTCAACCATCTTATCTATAACCACAAACTGTATTACCTCCCAATGCTGGCCTATCTCAAGCCTCACAGGCTTTAGCCGGCCGGCCCCCCAAGGTCGACCCATCCATTTGCTCAAAAACAATAGGTTTCTCTAGGGCTCTAATGTGGAGATCCAAGCTGTTGGCCACCGACCTCTGTAATAAACATCGAGTGCACCCAGTATCTACTAGCGCCCCCTGGCAGTCTACTTTACCCATTCGGAGGTGTTTTAACAGCACCTGGATGATGAAGGGGCGGATGGGATCACATAACATAGGGTCTGGTTGCTGTATGTCCTCCTCGGGGACCCCCTCCTCCACTGGCAGCTGGGCGGTACCAAGGTGATAGCTGCTCTCGTCCCGCACACCTGAACCACTTAACTGAGCTTCGGCATGAGAGCGCATCGATGCCGTTCTGGTTCGAGGACCCTGTTGTCGTCCGGAAGTCGCAGACTGCACCGCTGACCCCCGAAGGGGCGGGAATGGACAATCAAGTGCTCTGTGCCCCTCCTGGTCACAACGATAACATCTAAATGGACGTCGTAGGGAAACAACACCCCTCATTCCAGCAAGTCCATACGGTCGAATACTCCCTCGCCCCATTGGTGGTCTTTCCATTCCCCTGCGGGGAATCACATTTTCGCTTCGTGTCCGAAATTCCTTCAGACCCAAATCTAGTTCAACGGCCGCTTTGTACCACGCTGTCAGAGACGGTTCGAGACCCCGATAGACACAGGCTTGTTTCAGATCTTTGTCCAACCCCATCTGGAAATGATGGACTAGTAAGCATTCAGGCCACCCCCTCACTCGTCTGGCTAATGTGCAGAAATCCTTAATGTAGTCTTTAGCTGCCCAACCACGCTGTTTCACTGAGACCAGGTCATCTTCAGCGGCTACCTGGGCGCTAGCATCATGTTCAAACCGGCTTCTCAACGCCTCCCAAAAGAGGCCTAAATCTGCCAATTCCCGGGCATGCATGGTATGTAAACTCGCCACCCAGTCGGCTGCTTCACCTGTCAAAACTGTCATGACAGCTACCACCCTGGGCCATTGAGATGGATAACAGTAACCATAGGCATCCATGTAGCTGATCACCTGACTTAAAAACAAGGCTACACGGTCTGGGTTTCCATCGAACCCAGCCTGCAGAGGGGGAGGACCCCATGGCACATGCTGGGGCCAGGGGCCGGGAACCCAGGTGGGCATGAGGTTCCGGCCCCGCCCAGGCCCCTCTCCACCCCGAGCTCTGCGCTCCCTCGGTTGCGGCTGTGAACGTCTACCTGGGCCCTCCCTTTCTGTTTCATCTCGAGGTGTTTGAATGTGGGGTGGTGCTATACCACATGACCCCTCGCCTGGGCCTAAAGTTGCCTCTTGAGACCCCCCTTCCTTTCTACCCTTGTACCGACCCTGGTCTAACCGCAGCTTAGGACTGGCCAGCCGCACCCTACTCTCAGAGGCTCCACTTGGTGACGGAGTCCCACTCTGCCAAGCGGGCCCCTATTCCAGCCCAGGTACCCAGGGCTGCCAGGAAGGAGCATCCCGGAAGCTCGCTTCCCCAAACCTGTCCCTCAACCTGTCCAACGTGGTTACCCCTGGACCAGTGGAATAACCCCACTCTGCTTCTTCATCTTCATCCATCCATCGCCTCTCCCGCCAGCCTTGGTATTGGGGCCCTAGGGTAGGAGACGTAGTAGCCCGAAATCCCAGCTTCCCCGAAAGAGCCATACTCTGCCACTAATTTCCCGTTGAGGTCTGAGTGGCCTCCATGCCCACCGAGTCTTGCCGTTCCTGTTGAGCCTCTGGTGGCAACAAACTCTGTTTCAGACATAACACTGGCTGGTCCCTGCAGTCCTCCATTGCCACCGGCACCACTGGCTCGGTGTCTTCCACTGCTTCCAGCTCTGCCACCAAAACGTCCTCAGTAACCCCTTCTGCCATTGCTTTCACCTTCTGACTAGCACCATGAGGCAAGGAGGAGAAAAAGGGGGTCTCCAACTTTCTGTCAGGCCCCTGGAACCACCTGTGCCACGCTGAGCAATGCCACACACACACACGGCTCGTAGAAAGTTGCTGGTTTAATCACGGCTAACGTAGCTGTTTACAGAAAGTGCTGAAGTTCCTGAGATGGGAATCAAAGTCGGAGACACCCAACCCTGCCGACTGTTTGCCTTTTAATCAGGTTCAATTACCCCACCTTTTAGCGCCCTGCCCTCTGCCTGGCTTGTAGGATCCGGAGCAGCTGAATGATCGCTCTCCAAATGGGCCGGCCATAACTGTAAAGGACAAACTTCCAGATTGCCGTCCTCCCATCGGGTGCTGCATCAACGCACTTCTGTCTCTTCACCCGGGCTGCACAAAAACCCTTACCTCCCCTCCCCTCAGTTCTCGTGCCGACCACCACCTCATACCCCCCGTGCATGTCTAGGCGCTATACACCCCCTTCCACTGTGTCCGTTCGCAATTCGCCGCCCGAGCGTGGGAGCTCCTGATATGTTCCCGTTGCCACACCGGGGTGTTCCTTCGATCTGGTTTAGGCTTCATGTGTGTCGTGTTGAGGGGTGGTTTTGATCCTTGACAGACAGAATGTGATGGGCCTTTTCATCGTTCTTAGTCTTAGACCCATATTTTCCATGACCTCTGGGCTGATGACACACCTTGTGCACCCCAAATCTAGAAGGGCTAGCATCTTTCCTTGGGCCCCGGTAGATGGTACCTTTAGTTCCACTGGGATGGTCATGGGTCACTCTGATTTACCATGAGGTCCTCATCGGAATCAGTTTCAGTTTTGCTGTCATCGGCGGTAGTCGGAGTTCCCAACTCTCCCTGGTTTGGGGGAGTGAACTCAATGACTTCCACCCCTTTTAGGGCGGTCTTGCAGGGTCTTGCGGGCAGTTTGTTGGCTGTCTTCCCTCCACCAGGAATCATCTTGGCTTCAGGCTTGGAGAAACAATCAGCTGTTCAGTGCACCTCCTTTCCACATCTGAAGCACGTGGTGGACTTCGGCTTGGAGTCTGATGGTCCCTCAGTGGCCTTTGGAGCCCCCTTTTGGGTGAGGAGGGTGGCTTGTTCCAGGTGCGACCACCACAGTAACGATCTCTGGCCAAATTGATCTCCACATCAGCAGCCAACACATACCAACTTTGCAGATCCCGAAGGGCCCCTCGGGAGCAGCAATTCTTGTAGACATCCTCATTGAGGCCATCCTTATAGCATTCCAGCAGGGCAACGTCTGAACACCCTCTCATGTGGCGCACCAGCTCGCAGAACTCCTGGGTGTATTCAGCCACTGATCTCCCCTGATTTATGGACTTCATCCTGATTCTCGCCTTTCGTTCAGCTAATGGGTCCTCAAAGCGCACTCTGAGGGCTGCCATAAACTGGTCATAATTTCTCATCAAAGGGGAATCTTCATTATGGAGTCCCACCATCCATTCAGCCGCCACCCCCTCCAGGGCCATGATAACACACCTCACATGTGCGGCATCTGAGGTGAAGTCCTCCCCCCATTCTTGCATGTGAAAGACAGGATCCCAATCCCTTAGGATCTCTCCCATATTTTACTGATAGCAGGGAGATTTTAGGCTTTTTTCACTTTCGTGGCAATGCCTGCCCAGCATGGGGGCCCTGGATTGCAGCTGCCACTTGAGTTCCAGATGACTGAGCTGCCTCTTCCCAGGCTTTGGGTCTCTCTTCTAAGCAAGCAGAAGCCTCAATTTCACCCCTGGGGCGATCAGCCTCCCCCCCTTCCCCAGACAGGCAATCCATACCTTTTGCGGGCTTTTCGACTCTCACAAGCCTCTCTCTGTAGTTGTAAAGCCTGGGTCAGCAGAAGGTCTTCTTTCTGCTCTTCCTGCCAGACAGCATCTCTGTGTTGGTGTCTGGTAATTACTCCAGGGGGGATCTCCTCCAGCTCTGGCATCCACCCCACACCCAGCGACCATTTGGCTCTCACCAGCTTTTCCTCAAGCTGTAAATCAGCCATCCACTCTGAAGCTTCCCAGCTGCAGCGTGACTGGGAGGTAGTGGATCCAGCAGCTCCCATGTCCTCCTGGTCGCTGTCTTGGTCAGACATTCTTTGCTCAGCCCCCACGGTAGTTTTATCTGGGATGGCCTTGCTTAACGTCAGACCTTGCTTAATGTCAGGTATGCCTCCTTTCACAACTCAAGAAAGAAAAACCCCAACTCCATTTTCATAGAGAAAGGTACTTTTACTGAGAATGAACTGAATGCAGCCAAAGAAAAGCAAGGTCTGGGGCAATAGGCGCGAAAACCACATATAGAAAGCATTCCCAAAACCTTCCCCACAAGGGTCTAGTCAGGATTATCCAATCCACATCCCCCCAAGGTGTCATGTGGGGTGCAGCTTCAGATGACTCCATTCTTCTGGTATGCCAGGATGGTTGACCTTGACTGGTTATCAGCACGCCTTCCAGCTGCAGAGAAAGTGCTGAGGAAAACTTTCTCCAATTCACTCCCTGTTACGAGACATCTCCACCAGCTCACTTCCCACCTCCCAAATACCCAAACAGCTCCCCACTCCCCCCGTTACAATGGCAGCAGGCAATATAGAGGCGGAGGCTAACAGTCTGTTGAGATGGGAGGTGATTTTGTAGGCTGTTGGGGCAAGGCAGATCTTGTTAGATCTCTCAGCGGCTTTTGATACCATCGACCATGGTATCATGTTGCGCTGGCTGGAGGGGTTAGGGGTGGGGGGCACCGTTTTGTGGTGGTTCTCCTCCTATCACTTCGACCGGTTGCAATTCGTGTTGACAGGGGAGCAGCGGTCGACCCCAAGGCACCTTGTCCGTGGGGTGCCACAAGGGTCGGTCCTCTCGCCCTTCCTGTTCAACATTTATGTGAAGCCGCTGGGCGAGATCATCCGTGGTTTTGGGGTGGTGTTCCATCAGTACGCTGATGATACTCAGCTGTACATCTCCACCCCAGACCATCCCAACGATGCCGTGGAAGTGATGTCCCAGTGTCTGGAGGCTGTGCTGATCTGGATGGGGAAAAACAGGCTTCAACTCAATCCCTCCAAGACCGAGTGGCTGTGGCTGCCGGCATCCCGGTATAGCCAGCTGGTGCCATCGCTGGTTATTGGGGGCGAATCACTGGCCCCCAGAGAAAGGGCTCGCAACTTGGGCGTCCTCCTGGATTCACGGCTGTCTTTAGAAGAGCACACGACGGCCGTGGCCAGGGGGGCTTTTTATCAGGTTCGCCTGATACACCAGTTGCATCCCTTTCTAGACTGGGATTCCTTACGCACGGTCACTCAAGCGCTCGTCACTTCTCATCTGGACTACTGTAACGCTCTCTACATGGGGCTCCCTTTGGGGTGCACCCGGAGGCTCCAGCTGGTGCAGAATGCGGTCGCGCAGGCGATTATGCTGCATTGGCTCCCGCTGAACTTCCGGGTGCGCTTCAAGGTGTTGGTGATCACCTTTAAAGCGCTCCATGGCTTAGGGCCGGGGTACTTACAGGACCGCCTTCTGCCACCGATTGCCTCCCACTGGCCGGTTCGCTACCACAGAGAGGGCCTCCTCAGGGTGCCGTCAGCCAGACAATGCCGGCTGGCGACCCCCAGGGGGAGAGCCTTCTCTCTGGTGGCGCCCACCCTCTGGAGCAAACTACCCCCAGAGATACAAGTAATTCCAGACCTCCGGACTTTTTGTCGGGCCCTAAAAACCCATCTTTTTCAACAAGCCGGACTGGCCTGATTTTATGTTGCTTTTATATAGTGATATCAATCTTAAATTTTAAATTTTGAATTTGTAATACCTTTTAACTATATGGGCCAAATTATTTAATTTATTTTAAAATTATTTTAATTTTTATATACATATGTTTTATCCTGGCTGTTCACCACCCTGAGTCCGAAAGGAGAAGGGCGGTATAAAAGTTCGAAAAAATAAATAAATAAATAAAATAAACATATTCTGCCTTAACTTGGCAGCATCATTTGTGAGTCATAATCAGGGCTTGAGGTTTGGAAATCTCTTTTCTGTTACCTCTTCAGTGAGGGGTAAGGGAATTGCCTGAGGGGGCATGCCCCCTCCCCCATGGTATTGGCAGGAAAGTATGACTGCATGGGCCTTAGTGTCACAGAGTGAGCCTAAGGGAAGCTTTATGTGGAGGTACAGTTGCAAGAAAAAGTATGTGAACCACTTGGGATTACATGGAGTTTTGCATGAATTGGTCATAAAATGTGCTCTGAACTTCATCTAAGTCACAACAATAGAAAAACACAGTCTGCTTAAAATAATACTACACAAACATTAGATGTTGCCATTGTTTAATTGAACATAACATGTAAACATTCACAGTGCAGGGAGGAAAAAGTATGTGAGCCCCTAGCCTAATGACTTCTCCAAGAACTAATTGGAGCCAGGAGTGAGCCAACCTTGACTCCAATCAGTGTGATGATATTGGATGTGTTGCTGACAGCTGTCCTGCCCTTTAAAAACACACACCTGTTTTGGTTTTTTTGGTTTCAAGAAGCACTGTCTGATGTGAACCATGCCTCGCAGAAAAGAGCTCTCAGAAGACCCACGATCAAGAATTGTTGACTTGCATGAAGCTGGAAAGGGTTACAAAAGTATCTCCAAAAGCCTTGATGTTCATGTGTCCATGGTAAGAAAGACTGTCTACAAATGGAGAAAGTTTAGCACTGTTGCTACTCTCCCTAGGCGTGGTCGTCCTGTAAAAATGACTGCAAGAGCACAGTGCAGAATGCTTCATGAGGTAAAGAAGAATCCTAGAGTGTCAGCTAAAGACCTACAGAAATCTCTGGCACATGCTAACATTTTTGTTGACACATCTACAATAAGGAAAACATTAAACAAGAATGGAGTACATGGGAGGACACCACGGAGGAAGCCATTGCTGTCCAAAAAAAATATTGCAGCACGTTTGAAGTTTGCAAAAGAGCACCTGGATGTTCCACAGCACTACTGGCAAAATATATTGTGGACAGATGAAACCAAAATTGAGTTGTTTGGGAAGAACACACAACACTATGTGTGGAGAAAAAAAGGCACAGCACACCAACATCAAAACCTCATCCCCACTGTAAAACATGGTGGAGGGAGCATCATGGTTTGGGGCTGCTTTGCTGCCTCAGGGCCTGGACGGATTGTTGTCATTGATGGGAAAATGAATTCCAGAGTTTATCAAGACATTTTGCAGGAAAACGTATGACCATCTGTCTGCCAACTGAAGCTCTGCAGAGGATGGGTGATGCAACAGGACAATGACCCAAAGCATACAAGTAATTCAACCAAAAAATGGCTTCAACAGCACAGAATACGCCTTCTGGAGTGGCCCAGTCAGAGTCCTGACCTCAACCCGACTGAAATGCTGTGGCATGACCTTAAGAGAGCGATTCACACCAGACATCTCAAGAATATTGCTACACTGAAACAGTTTTGTGAAGAGGAGTGGTCCAAAATTACTCCAGATCGTTGTGCAGGTCTGATCTGCAACTACAGGAAATGTTTGGTTGAGGTTATTGCTGCCAAAGGAGGGTCAACCAGTTATTAAGTCCAAAGGTTCACATACTTTTTCCTCCCTGCACTGTGAATGTTTACATGTTATGTTCAATTAAACCATGGCAACATCTAATGTTTGTGTAGTATTATTTTAAGCAGACTGTGTTTTTCTATTGTTGTGACTTAGATGAAGTTCAGAGCACATTTTATGACCAATTCATGCAAAACTCCACGTAATCCCAAGGGGTTCACATACTTTTTCTTGCAACTGTAGGTGAAGGGGATAGCCTGAGTGTGGTTCTGAATGGTGTGGGTGTACAATTACTCCTATAAGACAAGTAGTACAAACATTCTTGATAATTCTCCCTCCCTCCAGACAGAAGTCTGAGGACTTGCTGTGTTAACTCCTCCCAAATGCCATTCCTCCATGAATCCATTTAACTGATTACAATGTAAATGAGGCAAGAAAGAAAACCTTACAATGAGTTTCTGCCCTTCCCCCCATAGTCTTTCCAACTGTCTTCTGAGGCACTGAAGAGAGTCTTTAGTCTCCACTGGTCCATTTCAGGGTCTTCTCTTTTAAGTCAGGTGGGTGGTGTTGGCTTGGTTTGGTGCTAAGGCTGGTTCCCCATTTTTAGCAAAAAGTCCATTGTACGTTTCCAGTCTTTAATGAAAATACTTATTCTTTTATCGAACAGTTTTGCTGTTTTATCGCTTTTGCTATTTCTACAAATTCGGCCATCTTCACAATCCACTGTTGGTATCACTCCACTCCATTGTTGGTATCTCAATCTTTTTCCACCTTTGGGCCTATAGTAGCTTTGTTGCAGTTACCCTACACAAAACCAGAAAACCAAGTTTTTTCTAATGTACTGTCCATACGTCTTAGACCAGTGGTCCCCAACCTCTTCAGCTTGACGGCCTGGCTGGGGGTGGGTGGGAGAGGGAATGGTTCCATGTGAGCAGTGGGCACATGTAAAAAAACATGCAGCTCTATTTGCACAAATAGTGCATAGTTTGTGCAAGTAGAGCTTCATGCATGCGCTCAAGCACCCACTGCTTGTGCAAATAGAGCTTCACATGCGAGCATGAACATTTGCCTCTTGCTCAAGTGGAGCTGCGTATGCATGTTCACCCACTGCTTGCCCGGCCTATTTGGGGACCCCTACTCTAGACTACATTTCTGTAACCATTATGGGTTATCTTACATTTCTTATGACACCTACCAGTGAAACTTTCTGTCTTGCTCCTTAAAATCACAGCATTGCCTGTCCAAAGGATATATAGGTCTATTTGCAAGCTTTGTATTACTGGGCATTTAATAAATTATTTGTTTAAGATCATATGGAAGATCTACAACTAATTACAGTTCTCTGTAACATAAACACAAAATAAAGTAACCATTCTAAAAAAACATATATGTTATTTTGCAGAGTGATATCTAGGAATGTGTGCCCCAAGATCAATTTCTTTAGTTTCCAGAGAATAGGAAAGAGAAGCAATCTCATTTTAATTATATCTCTTTATTGCTAACAAAGGAATGATTTATGCAATTAAATTAACTGGGTAGAAAATTATTCTCTGCTGAGCTGTCCTAATTCTTCGCTTTTTGAATTACAGGCTCTCACATTTTTGTATAGAGATTAATTTTTCTGATATGCAAACGGTATTCCTTGTATTTCTTGGAATATTTTAAAAAATCCATCTCCCCTTTTCTTCATGTGAATGACAGGAGTAATACTTGTGAATTGTTAGATTATGAATTTCTATTTTAATGTAGAAAAGGGAAGAGCACTAAGAAACTTTTTTAAAAAAAGAAACACATTCTCTAGCAGAGAGGTGAGTTTTTAAGGCTTTTTTTAAACTCTATTTTTGAGGTAGATGAACAAATTGTGATGATAATTACAGAAGATGCGAAGTTTTAAGTATGTCTCTTTAATCACTGGATGAAAAGGACATATTTCATCAGATTCACACATCCCGGATACACATTACTAAATTTTCTCAGTTAAAGTTTTAGCACTTTTTCTCAGAAATCATGCCATTATTGTTTAAGGTTTCAAGAAGTTCTATTCAAACAAAATCCTCTAAATTAATCTCAAAATGTTGCTTTAGTTGAAAATTACTTAAGAAAGTAATGCCTTTCCTCAAATTACTTTCTTCCTGCTTTTTATCTTTGCCTGATGCAAACAATAGACAGTACACATGTACTATAGTTATGTTGTTGGTTCCAAAGCAGTCAATTCTGTTATGAATGTGTGACATTTATGTTTAGAAGGACATTAATCAACCTCCATCCAAATTTAAAGTAACAAAACAAAAGCATTTGGATTTCATGAGTTTATTATTTCCCCTATCAGGAGAAATATCCATCTGGTTCAGTTCCAAGCTGGGGGAAAGACACTGGAAACATGGAGGCTGATTGGAAAGAAGGGTTAATGATGAACAGAACCACATGGGTTCTGGCCATCTGACCACATGGAGTTGAGAGTGGGGTTTTTTTATACCTTCTCTTGGGCTTTGCACTTGCGCTTCCTGTTCCTCTGAAAGAATGTGTATTCTATTGGCTCTTGTCAGACTCCCATGGGGCCATGTAGGGGTTATGTAGGGGTCATAGATGGCTCTATAGGCAAAGTACAAATCCTAGCTCCTAGTCTGAGCTAACTTTGGTTAAACTTTCTGAGGGTGATGCCATGAAGCTGGGGACAGCCAGAATACCTAAGATAGTGCAGGAGTGAAGAGAGCAGTGAACAGAAACTGTGTTGCTGGGTGAGATGATTTTTTTTTTTACAAATTGCCCCAAGGATAAAAAAAATCATAGAGAAGAGATTCTAAAAATATTACTGTTTAAGCAGTGGAAGAAAATATTTTTAAAGAGATTTATGCTGAAAAGTAACTTGAGAGCGCCATCTATTGATGAAAGGAAAAGTGAGTCCTAGACTCCTGGAAATTTACAGAGGAGAAAATAGTTGATATTTGATGGCTGTATCTCTAGCTGTTTATTGTTTTATGCTTACCAGAGGTGGAAATAAGAAAGACATTTTATAAAAGAAACGCTGGGAAGTTAGAATAAAAGACTAAAACCACAGAGTAGACTTAAAGAACTTGGAAAATATCTTGGACTATCAGAGTATTCAGTAAATGCTGGAATTGGCCCATTCAAACAATTAACCTTGTTTTGAAAGAAATGGAGATTGAGTGAAACAAATATCTGCTGGAAAATACTTCTAGGGTTTTGGACTCTCTGAATTTGATTGAGGTGTGATTGTTTATTCCACTTTTATCACTATTGTGATGAGTTGAAGGAACAGCTGTGGAAATGAGAGGATTTCTTAATGAGATTACCTTGTTTTTCCAAGATATTATGAATTTAGTCGATGATATGGATCAGAAAGTGGAAAACATTTTGCAAAGAACAAGGAACAAAGACCAAACTGCCCATGAACTGGTGGAAGCAACAGAAAGATTGGAAGAAATGGATCATTTAAGCCAACAAATAGAACATGAATAGGGCAAAAATATGGATCAGAAAAATCAGCAAATAAAGCAACAGCTTGACAAAGAGGAGGGCCAGTTAAATGATAAGCAAAAGGAGTGGAAAGAACAGATGGATTGGCCACATCAACAAATAAATCAAGGACTGGAGCAAAAAATAGTATTGACAAATCAGCTGACAAAGGAAGAAAGACTGAAGAAAATGAAACAGATAAATCAACAATTGGAGAGACAGGAAGATACCTTTGATAAGGATATTGGGATATGGGCAGACAACTGGGAGAATTGGCAGCACAAGATTGTACTGGGAGAAAAGTTTAGATTGAACAAAAAAGAGATAGATGAAGATAGAGATAAAGATGAGGAGTGTGGGAGGCAAATTAAAAAATGGTTAAGAATTGAAGCACTAAAGAGGAGAAGAGATGATGGATAGAAAAATTGCCTTTTAAATATTAAAGTAGCCTGATTGTAAGCTAAGGAGGCAGAAATAAAATTAGGTAGAGGAAACATTAGAACATAAATTGTTTATTGAATGAATAAAAATAATAGAAAGATTAGAAGTTTACAGATGTTAGGCATTTTTCTTTTATGTACATTTAAATAATATAATGAAGATTACATAAATTTGATTAATGTGATAGAGATTATTAACAAAGCGCAAATTGGATCAATATGAATGATACATAGTTAAATTTGATCATATATAATAGAGAAATGTTTAGAATGAACATGAAAGATACAGTCGCAGCTCTCCTGTCTGACCTGGGGTTTTTTCTTTCCTCTCAACCATGGCAAGAAGAAGAAGCAGCCTAAAGATGGCTGCTACAAAGGTGGGACAAACCGAAAAATAATAGCTAGACTGGTGCTGAAGAGAAGAAGGTGAGCAGTGGTGGAACTGGGGGAGAGGAGTCTTCTTTTGTCTTAAATTGATCCCCCCAAAATAATCAGAACTATTTGCCTAGAATTGACTATTAAAGTGGCACCTAAGCATTTTGGGTTGTTTTGGGGGAAAAAAAACCCCAAATGAGAGTTGTAGGAGAATAAACAACAGACTATGAAATAAACAGACTCCTAAACTGGGAAGAAATACTACTGGGAAGGTATTTTTAAACGTTGGATTCTGCTCGATATATGCTGGATAATCCAAACAACAACGAAGTAGTAAACTAGCAAATTGAAATTTAAATGGAGAGTGCCACCTGCTGACAAAAGAGGAAACTACAAGGAAGTGATTTGGACTAAGAAAGGGAGGAGCCAAAAGAAGAAATAAATAAAGAAGAAGACAAGGAGAAGATTATAATGAAAATAATAATGATTGAGGAATTAAACCAAGGGGACAATATACTAAGAGATTTGGAGGATATGTCTGAAATGGAAGCAGGGGCTTCAGTAAAACATTTAGAAGATAGGCAGTGGAAGAGGGTAGAGGTGGGAGGAATACTTAGATGGGACATCCAAGATATAGAAATAGATGGAGATTTAAGAGAGGAATGGGGGAGACAAGCTAAAAATAAAAAAAAGCATAGCAATTGAAGTATCAAAGCAGGCAAGAGGCGGGTAGAGGATTTCTTTTTCTTTATGGTTGCTTTGGCTTGCTTTTCCCTCCACCCCTCCTTTTTTTAAGCATAACAATTAAAGTCTAAAGCAGACAAGAGATGATGGAAGGATGATTCCTGCTCCTGGTTGCTATTTTGAACTATATTTCCCTATTTCTCCCTCTCTATTCTCTTTCTCTTTTTCTTTTTATGTAGGCAGATGATATGATTAGAAGTTAGACAGGAAAGAAAGAAAAAGCTTTTTAATATAGGATGATATTAAAAGCTGGAGTAAGAGATAGAAATAAAGGGAATATTAATGCATTACATTTTAAAATGTAATGGAAGTAATACTGAGAAATAGGTGGAATAACTGAATAATGATAGATAGTAACCTAATATAAATGTGTATTGTAATGGGAATTTCATAAATTGATTGAATGTAATAATAATCCTTAATTTGATCAGTCTTGTTTGTATTGGAATGTATTGTACCCAGACACCACACTTCTCATGCATTGATTTGACATTTTTATAAAAAATAAAAAATAAAAAGCTTTTTAAAAAAGAAAGAAAGATAGATACAGATGAAGATACAGGCAAAGGTGAGGTGTTAAGCATTTTTTGTTTATGTATGTTTGAACAATATAATGAGGATTACCTAAATTTGATAAATTTTGGCTAAAGAACTGTAATTTGCAAATCAGAGTTTGGAGTTTTGAAGCTGGGGGTTTATTTTTTCTTTAAGACTATTTTGGATTGCAGAGGAAATTAAAGAGATAAATTGGACAAAGGAAAAGATGAGAAGGGAGTGACCTTGGGATGTTTTGGAAACTGGCAAGAGGATTTTGATAAGAAGTAGTCTAGTGACTTTGTAATAGAAGGGGGAAGATATAGAAGAAAAAAAGAAGGAAAGCTGTTTGTTGTTTCCTTTCGTTTGATGGGACTATAAATTCTGGGTACATTTTTTTTTTCATCTTTTTATCATCTGGTTGGATATTTTGGGCAAATACCTGAGTTTTGGACTAGTGAATTTTTATTTCTTTTTTGTGCTGATCTGGTTGTATCTTCTCTCTCCCACCCCCATCTTTTTAATTTTTATTTTTTTTCTCTTCATTTTTGCCCTTTTGGGCTGTTTGATTGTTCTTGGCTTTTTGTATAGTTTATGGATTAAATCTATGTGGAGTAGGGTATCAAGAACCTGAAGAATCTGATTGGGCATTTTGAATTTAAAGAAATTGAGTATTTGGATTATAAAACTGGGTAGTAAAATTTGAAAAATATTTTTTCTCTTTTGCTTTTCTTTTTCCTTCTTTTTCTTTTTCTTTTTTCTTTTTCTTTCTTTTCTTTTTTTGTCTTCTTGGGCATCTTGGCTGTTTTTGATTTTTCATTGTTTTTGGTGTTGTTTTTTCAGTTACAGTCTTTCTACCTTTTTTTTATCCTATATGGATTAAATATATGTGGATTAGGATAGCAAGAACCTGAAAAATCTGAGTGGACAGTTTGAATTTGAAGAAATCGAATATTTGGATTATAAACTGGGCAGTAAGATTTGAAAAAAACAACAACATTCATCATCACCATCAATATCTGCAGCATCTGGTACTATTGGGCAAAAAACAACAGAACCCACGCCACAGCAAGAGAAAATAAACATAGAATTAAAAAATATGCTACAGACTATATATGAAATTCTTAAGACAAGATTATACAAGGTAGATAGGAGAATGGAAAAAATGGAAGGAGAATTGAAAGAAGTTAAAGAAATGATAGGGAAAATGAACAACAATTGCAGCGAATGGAGGAAAAAGCAGAAGCAACAGAGAAAAAGGTTGAAGAGATGGGCTATAGACTTACAATTACGGATAAAAATCAGGAAAAAACAATTATAACCCTGGAAATGGATAAAGCTGATTTTTATCTAAGATTACAAAACATTGAAGAAGAAAAGGGAGAAAATTTAGCGGAGAAAATTGCAGAGATACTAACAGAAGCAATGGAAGAAAGTAAGGAAGGGATATTAAGTGGAATCGACGAAATAGTCAGAGTGCACACAAGACATAATGAGACATAATCTACCTAGAGAAATCCGTGTCAGATTCACCAAGAAAACACTGAGAACAGAGATATTGCAATTGATGAGAAACACAACGATAAAGCATAAAGGGAGAGAAGTAGTGGCACTGAAACAAATTCCAAGAAGAGTGAGAGATTTGAGAAAAGAATATCAATTTCTCATGAAATGTTTGATAAAGAGAGGAATAAATTTTAGATGGTTGATTCCAGAAGGAATATTGGTGAACTGGGAAGAACAAAGATACAGACTAGATTCAGTAGAGAAAGCAGTTATTTTATAAACAATACATAGATGTCCAAGAGGAAGGAAGGTTGAGGGAAGAAAAAGGGGATGAACAACAGGAGGAGAAGAAAGAACAGCCAAGAGAGACAACAAAAAAACAAGAAGAGAGAGTGTTAAGAGAAGGAGCAAGGGTGAAATAAGTTAAGGAACTAAGGGAGATAAGAATGACTAGATCAACAAAGCAAATAAATAAGTAAAAATGGAAGAAGAAATTAAAATAATATTGTTGAATATAAATGGATTAAATTCAACAATAAAGAGAAGAAAAATATTTAATAAATTAGAGAAGTTAAAATTAGAAATTATATAAACATATAATTTCTAATTTTAACTTCTCTAATTTATTAAATATTTAATTAAATATTTAATTAAATATTAAAGAAGTGCATATTAGAAAGCAACATAAATTTTTTTGGCGCAACTAAATTTGATAAATGTGATAGAGATTGCTAATACTGTTATTAGAAGAGATGATGTTAGACATTTTTCCTTTATGTATGTTTAAATAATATAATGAGGATTATATAAATTTGATAAATACAATAGAGATTATTAACAATGTTAGCGTGAAATGGATCAACATGAATGATACCTAGCCAAATTTGTTCATATATAATAGAGAAATGTTTAGATTGAACAAAGAAGACATAGATGAAGAAAGAGATAAAGAGGCATTTCTTGCTTATATATGTTTGAACAATATAATGAGGATTACTTAAATTTCATAAATATTATAGAGATTACTAATACTGTTATTGTGAATTGGATTAATATGAATGATACTCAGAACCAACTCTGGTCACACACAATACGGATATATATTTTAAAAATAATAATAATAATAATATATATATATATATATACATAAAGTTATTTTTTAAAACTACAGAATTGTAGAATATTTGAACTGAAAGTGTCCTTCCGGATCTGTCCAACCCCTGCAAACCTCTGTAAAAAGTATCCATTCAGCCACTACGTGAAAACCTCCAGCAAAGGGGAATCTAGTCTTGTTTTAGGCACACTGGTCACCAGCTTAAAATGTTTTAATAATCAAAACATTCCTCCTAATTATTATCCCCAATTTTCTTTCCTTTAATTTAAACCACTTAGTCCTTCTTTCCATTTAAATTTCAACCTGTTCTCTAAGGTCACTCCCTCTTGCATAAAGGGAAAGGTTTCCCCTGTCCAGTCGGGTCTGACTCTAAAGGGTGTGGTGCTCATCTCCATTTTTTAGCCGAGAGAGCCAGTGTTGTCTGAAGATATTTCCATGGTCATGTGGCCAGCATGACTATACAGCGAGGTGCACAAAATGCTGTTACCTTCTTACTGAAGTGATACCTATTTATCTACTCGTATTACATGCTTTCAAACTGCTAGGTGGGCAGGAGCTGGGTCAAGTAAGAGGCGCTCACCCCATTGTGTGGCACTCGGGTCTCGAACCCAAGCCTTCAGCTTTCCCACTGAAGACTTAACATTTTTAACTACTGAGCCATTGCACCTCCTTCCCTGCATATGTTCTTTAGCTATTTCTAGACCACCAATATATCTTTCCTCAGGGTTTTTTCTCAAGGTGAACATGATGAGCTCCTTTAACCATTCTTCATAGAACCAGGTTCAATTCTTCCTCATACCTGTTATACACAGAATATACACAGAATACACAGAATCGGACACAGAACTTCAAATGCAATCTAGCTGTTACTTGCCCAACAAAGCTATTATTTCACAGGATCAATGTGCAATGCTTCTTATAATTCAGGCCAAGTAATTATATTCTTATTCAGGAAGGACAATTATTTCAAACACAACTTCTTGTCACTTTTTCCCCCTCTATATTTGCTCTATAGTCTCTTCCATTTCTGCTGAGATAATAATTCAAGAAAAGACAAGAACCACTGAGAATTTCATGGGCAGGAGCACCTGGAATCCACCAATAATCCAAATTTCTATCAATTAAATATTAGTCATAACTCAGAGAAGGCACATCAGAGAAAATCTGGGCAATCTGAATAATTTAAAATTGTATTATATTAAAACTAGTGGAGGAACAAAGTGATACTGTAATCCTAACTAGTTATGGAAGACTAAAGGAGAGGTTTGAGATCTACAATTAAGTAAACAAAGAAGCTTAAGAATATTAACAAAATAAGGAATGGCCTGATATTTGTGCTTTGGAAACCATTGCAAATCATCAAATGAATAATTGGCATCATTCCAGAGCTGAATATGGCACTTGGTGGTATGAGTTTCTAACAGATTGTGTCTTGCAAGTTTTCAAAGAGACCATTCCAACAATACATTCTCAAGAGGATTGAGAAACTATATTTTTAAATTTCATAATGTAAAATCCAGTTAGTTCAGTAATCATGATATGATATTCATTCATCTTCTAGGACTTAATATAAATATGTATAAATTAAGAGTACATTCAAATGTTCACAAATCACACATGGAATGTTGAACAACCCATAGTGATTTAGTTCACACAATGCATATAAACACAAATCATGATTTACAAACTATAGCAGCTTAGTTCACTATTCATATTAGGCCAAGTTCAAACAAACTTCATTAGGTATAAAATATACATTTTCAATCTTGAGATGGGTTTTAATGCTTGCTTGCTTGCTTGCTTGCTTTGTTTGCTTGTTTGTTTGTTTGTTTGTTTGTTTGTTTATTTATTTATTTGCATTTCTATGCCGCCCAACACCCAAGGGACTCTGGGTGGCTTACAACAGAGAATAAAACAATGCAACAATATCCCATACAAAAGTTAAAAGAAAACGTTAAAACGTTAAAACACATACACTCCAATTTGTGGCCGAGTCTCGCAAGATCACTATAACGAGATCAACGGCCCCAGACCTGCTGGAAGAGCCGGGTCTTCACTGCTTTCCGGAAGGCCAATAGGGTGGGGGCGGTCCAGACTTCAGGAGGTAATTGGTTCCAGAGAGCCAGGGCAGCCACAGAGAAGGCCCTCCCCCGCGGGCCCGCCAGCCTACATTGTTTAGCTGATGGGACCTGGAGGAGACCGACTCTGTGGGATTTATAATCCAAATTGATTACAGTCAATCCAAATTCATTCATATAAGGTTAAGGTAAGGGTTGTTGATGAGTTCTTGCTATGATTAGATGATTCCTCCAATGGTTTGTTTTTTTTTTAATCTAGTGTAGGTCTTGTAGGAATTTATATCTCCTGAGCCCTATCTGACCTGCTTTTTGCCATTCTATTGATTCCAAACTTCTTTTGGAAACATGAGATAATAGGGAAACATTTTGCATGTACATATGTTATGTCTCTCTCTGTGTGTGTGTATGTAGGTTTTTGTAGAATCCTTTTGGCCTCTATAGACTTTTATTATATGTAAATTACTAAATTATGTTACCATTGAAAGGTAATTTCAATGAAAAATTCAATTACACTCTCTTGAGGAGAAAGAGGCAGGTTTCTTTGAATTTTGGCACATTGTGTGGAAAATTCCAAAGAATCACAAGTCTGCTAATTGATTTCTGTACCTATAATGTTTGATTATGTGTATTTTATTGTCTCCTTGATTTTAATTAACCTCAGACCTGTCAAAATACTTCCTCTGACAAAAGCTGTCTGATGAACTGTGATAAACTATAAATGGAGGCTGACTCTTGTCAGTAATTGCTATCATGTTAAGAGTTATTAAAAATTAGCATACACACACAGAGAGGAAAAAAACTATATTTTTCAAAATAAGCATTAGAGGCTGCTATAAATCTCTGGTTTGCCCCCAGTGTGTGAAAGATAAGCAGATGTAAATGACCACTGAGTATCAAACATTTGCCAGATGCCTTATAAGTATGAAGAATGACAAAGTGGGAAGACTTATGAAGTCTAAGTGATGAAAGTTAAATGAATACAAATATTCCAAATCAGTTTACTTCAGAGTGCTTGAAGGAGAAAGGAGAGAAAGTGGCAATGGAAATCCATTGGTCTGCAATTAAATCAGAATTTCTGGCAATAAACTGAATATTTCCTCTGGCAAAAAAAGGGCTGTTCCAGAGGTGGGTTTCAGCAGGTTCTGACCAGTTCTGGAGAACTGGTAGCAGAAATTTTGAGTAGTTCGGAGAACCGGTAGTAAAAATTCTGACTGTCCCCACCCCCATCTATTCTCTGCCTCCCAAGTCCCAATTGATCGGGAGGAAATGGGGATTTTGCAGTAACTTTCCCCTGGAGTGGGGTGGGAATGGAGATTTTACACTATCCTTCCCCTGCCACACCCTTCAAGCCACACCCACCAAGCAGAACAGAACCAGTAGTAAAAAAAATTTAAACCCACCACTGGGCTGTTCACACATTAAGTCATAAAACATTTTGTTTATCTTGAGCTTCACATACTGTGTTAACTCCCCTTATGTGATGTACGATTAAGGTAGAATGGAGAAGAACCAGGTTCAAGCCTATCAATAGCTATAGTGATCTGAGGCCAGACATTCTTTCTCAGGTTTCCATTTGTAGAGATAAAAATGAAGAAAGATCCCAATGCAAGCTGCTTGAGTTTCTGAAGGAAAAGGAATATATAAATCTAATAAACTAATTATTTTAGACAAGAAATCTTAAATAATTAAAACCACTGTGATATTTGATCTGTTCTGTCCTCTGAAGCTACACTGGGAATGGCACTTGTTCAAGTTTGGGAACCTAGAGATTATCAAGGGAACATCGGTTTCAGGAGAACAGGAAACATAGTAGCCTCGAGTTCATTTTTGGGATAAATGACAATTTAGGTAGGATTATCTTCCTTTACACATTAAATTCAGTCAAATATTTTATAGGCTGCCAATTTAGGTGCTTTAATCAATAAAGAGGGATGAAACTTTGAATCTGGTCTTTTCTTTTGCTATAATTGAAATACGGTATGAATTTATTTCTAGAACATTTCTTTCTACCGCTAGTGAATGTGACAAAAAGCAGATCCAGGCATTTGTTTACATCAGGGATGTCAAACACAAGGCTCGTGGGCCGGATCCGGCCCCCGATGTGGTTGGATCCAGCCCATGGGGCCATCCTGGAAAATGTAAGGGGATGGCTCTCATCACTTCGGCCCAGTCTAACCACTATGAAGAGGAAACTTTGGGTAAGCGTGGCTTCGGCCTGGTCTACCAATGCAAAGAGGCAACATGCCAGCAGTTTGGGGAGTGGCATCAAGCTGGCCATGCCCACCCAGTTGGCCACCAGGCCACACTCACTTACCGGGCCACGCTTGGCCAGCCTCCTAAGGTCAACCAGCCCTAATGTGGCTGTCAATAAAATTGAGTTTGACATCAGTATAAAATGTTCTACTGGTAGCACTTAGCCCCAACCAGACTTGCAAAAATGTACCCCAATCTAAACCCTGACTGCTGGAAATGTAAAAAAGCACAAGGTACCTTTTTTCATGTATGGTGGCTTTGCCCAGAAATAAAAAAATACTGGATTAAAATACAAAAATGGTTAAATTAAATTACAAATTGCCGAATAGAATTGAAGCCTGAACTGTTTCTTTTGGGGATCATTAAGGGAAAATATCCTAAAAATATTAAATATTTGATCATTCATATTATTACAGCAGTGAGAATTGTACTCGCACAAGTATGCACAAGTGGAAAATGTCCACTATACCGACAGTTTGTGTAATAATCCAGAAAAATTTTGAATGTGCAGAAATGGACAAATTTATTATAGAATTAAATAACAAGGAAGACTCAGAATATTACTCAACCTGGGAAAACTGGTATCAATGGATAAAAAATAAAAATAGGAAATATATAGATCAAAATAAGACATAAATTGTGTTTACATATATTTGATCAAGAAAGAATATCTGAGAATATATGAATAGTTAAGTTTTGTGTACTGTTGGAACGATGTTGAATTGCACAACTATCATGGACGTATTTTTGTTACAGATGTATTTGCACTAGTATTTTAATATTTTAAATTTTAATAAAGGTTTTTTGAAAATTAAAAAAAAAGAAATTGAGTTTGACACTTGGTATAAAAGATCATGCTTTGCTATTGTTCTGAGTCCCTTTAGTAGTTAGGACCCTTTTACTGGAGTGCTTCAATAAAAGTTTTTCTGAAAGTTTTGCATCTGGCTCTGATTGGCTTTTATGCCAGGCTGATCCATTTTTTGGATAACACAATCACAATGCTTCAAGTGCTATAAATTACTTTATTTCCTAAAGTTTAGCAGAATTTCTTAATATATCTGTAAGTAGAAGGATTCCATTTCAGGGTGCAGAATTGTTGATAGAATTCTGCACCCTAGCAATAGCAATAATAAAGGTCTATCTGGTTAACAGGTAGCAGAGAAAGAATTAGAAGAGAATTAGTGCTTCCCCTTTACTCCATGCTTTTAATGATCAACATGGATTGGATTTGCAAAACATAGTAGAAAAATACCCTAGATCTATAAATAACCTAATGTTTCTGGATTGAACCATGATTTGTTCAGTCTTCCAGGTTCTCTAGTGTACCTATTTTGAGGTCAGATACTGTGTGATATACAATAACATGCAAATGCACTCCTACTAGCAAAACGGAGTTTCTGTAAGCTACAGACAGGAACATGTGTGCTTTGGGATGGTGATTGTTTTTTATAGAGGGCAGCAACTGATTTCAGAGTCAGAACCGCTCCACGGCCACAGCAGTCCCTGGCTGCAGAGGTTCTTGTGCAGAAAGAGATGCTGAATATGCATGCTCTGAGCCTCTGGGTTTAGCAAAGATCTGATGCTATTTATTCTCTTTGATTGCACAATCAAAGTTGTGGTACAAAAAGCTGGCAGGAGATGTTCTCTTGTGCTAAATAATTTGAACACATTTCCATTTCAATGCCACCAGTGATCTTTCCCCATGCCTCCTGGAAAGCACTGTAGGACTTTAGGAGGGGGTAGAAGGAATATTATGGTGGAGTTGCACCTGCTGCGAAAGGACTTACTGCTGGTATTTTTTTTGATTCTATGGCTTCAGGTGCACTATAGTTTTAGCTTTGCCCTATTTATAAATCACAAATTCCCAAGTACAAACAGTATTCTGCCAAATACCTTTATGTCTACCAACAACTGTTTGAGCTAATGGAAATATGCACAAAGTACAAGAGCCAGCATCATTCTATGAGGAAGAAGATGGATATATATGGGAGATGTAGATTCATATCTCACTTTTTAACATGGAACATTTTCACAATTCCCCTCTTTCACCTTTGATATTCTTTGTGTAAAATAGGAATAGTTGAGGCATGATTTTGATTCTGTATGACTAATGTATGAAATCAGCATTATTGTTTTAAAAACATAAGTCAAAATGTCTACATAAGTATTGTAAAATATTTCATAATTTGAAACAGCAAGTGAAAAGAAAATGATCTAGTGTTATGACTTTGTGGAAGCAGTAGTCTCCAGCAAGCCATAGTCTTCCCTTCAAATGTAGCATGAAGAAATTCCCACTGAAAGATTAATTTGACTTGATGGGGACATTGAACACCTCAAAATTACATTAATGAGGAATCAATATTAGAATGGAGATAAGTTTTATCCCCCGAATACCCTGCATAATAGCAGATGTTTTGTAATTACCATTGTGATATGTATTAAAAGTTCCTGAGCCATATGAAATACTGGACTACTCAGGAATTCAATATAGCGAAGGAAAGAAGTACATATTCATCCACGTTTGATCATTTTTACATGATAATTTCTACCACCTGCACTCAAGCTGTCTTATAATTTGCTTCACTGATCATAAATCTTTTGAATGATTTCAGTTCTACAAAAATGGAAAAGATGCTTAGAAATAGTCATATTGAAAATTCATTTCATCTCACTATTGTACAATAGGACTAGTTTTCAATATGCCTCTCCTGTCTCTAAGTATTCAGAATCTTTCAAATTCCATAAACCTTCAAAAGTGAGACTATTCTTATTTCTTATCCATACAGGTAGGCAGGTGGTATATCAAATTTCACCAGAAAGAGTTTTGATCATGATAACAAGAATGATAACTTGCTTAACTCCCACCATCCTCTTAATACATACATCTTGATGCAAAGATCATATTGAAGATATGCTTATCCCATATCTTGGGCTGAAAAATAGTGAAACAATCACATGCTTTTCATAGCAATCATGAATCCAAAGACAATATCAGTAAGGATGGGTACTGAAGTGACCAAACACTACAATCTTATGATAGCTTAGTTTTGAAATCCCTGAAGTATCCTTCATCTCCTTCATTTGCCACAAACAACAGTATGGGCAGTATATAAATTTGATAATAAAAATAATTAAATAAATCTTATATTTCTTTTGTGGCCTGTTAAAAACTGGATTCTGTGACCTAACCTTTGCCAGACAAGGTTGATAAAAAAATAGTCTTTCCAGGATCACCTTTTGTTGTTTGTCCCCTCCTTAGACACATGATCCAAAGTTTTTGTGCTGAGTAGCTAAATAGCTATTACTAAATTACTAAATAACTGCTCCTTGGATCTTGTTTCTGCTTGGCCTCTTTAACCTTTGGCCTTGGCCTTCTCCTTTTTGTCTGATGCTCTATAGCTCTTATCTACTATAGGCTCTTCATCATGTTAGCCAATTAGAAAGTGAATTAGTAAATGAAAAACAACCAAACAACCCACAACCTGAGCAATGGCAAAGGGTAATCCACGGCTTTTCAGCCTAGACATGGAAGTCCACTAAATATACTTTGATGTAGCCATAATAGCATAAAGAATCCACTGCAGCTACTTCAGAATATATGTAATGTTAATATGTAAAGGGCTAAGAAAATATCTATAGACTCCTCACATCCTGGACCTAAATTGTTTAAACTCCTGCCCTTGGGATGACACTACAGGGCATTACATGCCAAAACAACTAGACACAGGGACTGTTTCTTCCCTCGTGCCATCACTTTGCTGTACACCTAATTCTCACAGTACTTTCTAATGTCTATGTTGTGTTGCTGTATTATTATCCTTCTTATCTTCTTTACTACCTCCTCTTATTGGTATTATTATGATTATTATGATTATTTCTCTGTTGCTTTGCATATACACTGAGAGCTTTTGCACTGGCCAAAAGTTCTGTCCTGTCCTGTCCTGTCCTGTCCTGTCCTGTCCTGTCCTGTCCTATCCTATCCTATCCTATCCTATCCTATCCTATCCTATCCTATC
>WNWU01000089.1:473965-500558 GCA_012654045.1 Ptyas mucosa
TCCTATCCTATCCTATCCTATCCTATCCTATCCTATCCTATCCTATCTTATCCTATCCTATCCTATCCTATCCTATCCTCTGTTATTTACTATTTTCTACTTTTCATCATAATTTAGTGTATTAAATGGCAACATTTAAAACTCCTTTTATGTAGACTTTATTTTATGGGGATAATTAAGGCTACATTTTCTGCTACCGACTGGAGAACACAAATTTTGCAGAATGATTGTTCTCTGTTTCAGGTTGGGTTATCAAAATAACAAGATGTCGTCAGCAGTCTATTAAACAAATCTTATGCTTAGATGTCTCACAATATCATTTTTAAACTATTTGAAAAATATGTATTTGAAATTTTAGAAAGTAAGAATCAAGACACTGCCTTGTTGGATCAATTTCATTTCCAGTATATTAGTATAATAATTATGTATGTTCAGTCAGTTTTGATACTTGTAGTTCTAATAAATATATTACAAACCTTTTCAATTTCTTACTTCAGACTGAGTCTACATTCTTAGGGTTTAAAAGGCTGTCAGACAGATTTATCATAATCATCATAAAGACTGAGTCACTTTTCCTCTGATTAAGTTGCCATTTTGGCAGTGCTTGTCTGAAAGAACAATACAGAAATGTAAATTCCTGATAAAGTTCTGAAACATTTCATTGGTTTTCTACAATTGTTTAAAAAGAATTTTGAGCAAAGAGAAAAAAACAACAAATATCAATGTTAGACAATAATGCATGTAATTTAGCCCAAAGTTAACTCTTCTTAATGTTATTCAATGTTATTGAACATTTATTTATTTATAAAATTTATTGGCTGCTCATCTTGTTATAAGGTACTCTGGGTGGCTTACAGTCATAAAAATATATCTACATTAAAACATAAATAAATTAAAACCAATGATTAAAATCTAGGGACACACGGGGAGGGCAGGCTCAGAATGGGGGGGAGGTGGGATCTGTTGTTACTCTGTTGTTACATCCACTGTGCTGTTTCCCCCAATCGGGCCTCAGGCCAAGTGGCAGAGCAAGGTCTTTAGGCTCCTTTGAAAGGATAGGAAGGTTGGGGCCAACCTCACATTGGGGAGGGGGGGTGATGTTCCAGAGGGTGAGAGCAACAGCAGAGAAGGCCCTCGTCCTGTATCCTGCCAACCAGAATAATCAGACTGACAGGACCTGCAGCAGGCCTTCTTTGCCAGCATGAATGGGATGGGCCAATCCCAGTGGGGTGAGACAGTTGCTCAAGAAACCTGGACCCTTGCCATGCTGAATATTTAACTGTTAACATGAAATATATTATTTTATAAGCAGATGCTGTCCACTGGAAGATAGGTTCATAGTGACTATTAGATGAAATTTCCCAACGAGAATGTTGTGACCATACTTTGACTTATAAAGTGATTTAATTCCCTTTTTGATAATCTTCCACCTATTACTTCTTGTCCTGCCTTCAGGTGCTTTGGAGAATAGGTTGATTCCCTCTTCTTTATGATAGCCCCTCAAATATGGAAGTCTGCTATCATGTCACACCTAGTCTTTCTCTTCGTTAGACTAGACATCTCTAGTTCCTGCATTTTAGCCAGGACCTATCCATACTTTATGAATAATGCATGATAAGAGACTGAGGTTCACTGCCATAGGGACAACTTCACTTCTTTCCTTTTCTACAAACTCTTGGTTTTGCATAACCTTTGTAGGAAGCTAGCACCCACCCCCTCCTAGGAAAATGAAATATTCTAGGAAATATTAAAAAAGCAGAATATTATATTTCTCCTGGATGAGAAATGGAGAAACATGTTTTTAGGCAGGAAACAGACTCACTCTTAATAGCCCCCACCATCCTCAATAGCCCACAGCAGATGTCCACACTTAAGAGATAAAGAGATAGCTAGGTTTATTCATAGGCAAATGCCCTCACCCAAGATTCAACAAAGATAGGATTAGCCCTCTACCCATCTAGCAACAGAATTCACCACATGGCACCTGGGGAGATTGCATCATCCAGTAAGGCTCAACCAAGCTTGGGGCTCAGGACAGATTACAGAGTTGCCCCTGCATGACCCCATGGGAGTCTGACAACCAATCAGAATACAAACTCAAAGTCAAAGTCCAACAGAGGGCATAAAACCAAGGCACTCTCAGCATCTCAGCCCTTTTTCTGCTCTGGAACTCAAGCCATCTGATCCTGTTTAGGAACTCAAGCCATGTGATCCTGTTCATCAATAAACCTTTCCAAGCAACTTCCATGAATTCAGTGTCTTTTTCCCCACTTGGAACTGAACCTAGAAGGATATTTCTTCCAACACCTTGATGGGAATTTCAGCATACCTCTTCCATAAAAATGTACAGGTACAGCTAAGTCTTTTCAGTTGTGGTCATTGTTTGACTAAAAGGTTTTAGATACTTCCAAATTATTTTACTACTTTTTGCCCAACTGTATAAAGAGTGATATATTAATATAGCATTAGAAATTTCTGGGTGGTTCACTGGTTGTGTGTTAAAAGCAAATTGTATTCAAGAAGGGGGCACAAGCTTTACTGCCTTTCATTTATACCTCTGTCAATCCCAACAGCATTTTTTTTTACTTATAAAATGGTGATAATTTCTTGTGCCTCCTAGTTTTAGGTTAGACTGCTATTAAGGATGCAGATTGGCAGTTGCAGTCCCTCACTCAGAGTGGAAAAACCACAAAGAGCAAGAACAGAACAGCTAGGTAAATACACTGTAGGGATCCCAGCAACTGGTCAGGGAAAATCAGAGCATGTAGCACTGAAGCTGTGTCTTGTACAAGCATCATAGAGTTTCTGTGTGCATGTGCACTTGGGTACCCATGGGTGGGTGAATGTAAAAATCAGGGAGCAAAGGTTCTCTCTATTTTTATGGCCTCTCAGTTTAATCACCTCAATTCAGCCATTATTATTACTGTAAGTGTTGCCATTCTGAGCTTCCAATCTTTTTCAACTTTGCAAACAAGAAGGGTTTATATAGTTGGTCATAAATAACCAAGAATGCTCAGATTGAAAGCCAGAAGCACAACAGTAATAGACATACCAGAAAAGAAAGTATCAACAAGTTCCAAAGAGTCTCTCACATCTGTAAGGCAGCAGATCATGCAGCTGCTCCGAGATAAAATGGAGGAATTGTTGTTTTCTCTCTTCCTTTTTCTTCAGGCACAGCAGTTGGTAAATGGGGAGAGGGTCTCAGCTGACACATAGGGCTCTTCTGCCCAAGAGTATTTCTGCATAGGGAAATAGGATACTGGACTGGCCAGGCCTTAAGCACCACTTTCTTCACCTACTCTAACCAAGTGCACTTTGAAACTGATTGTTTAAGGTGCGATTGCATTCTTGCCTGAATTGCTCCAGAACTGATTGTGTATGGATTTACTTTTTCTTTGATGCATCTTCCCTCATAACAACTTTGCCTGGGTCAGCTCTGTTGTGCTGCTACTTTCTTCTAAACATGATTCAGTTAAATCTTCATGGGGTGCTTTCAAAGAAATACTGTATTTTCTCCATTGTTCCAATTAGGGCAAGGTTGCATGGTCATCATCGAAGTCAACCAATCAATATTCTCCTCAACAATAAGGAGTTAAAAATATACAAGACAGAACTATTGCAATGGTCAGATCATGGTTTATCAATTAAAGAGCAAAAGGAGAAATGCCACTTTGAATAGCATTTTAAAAAATAGAAAGAGAGAAAACTCTGGGAGAACAGTGTTTTCATGTACTAAAACTTAGAACAAGTCAGAATACAACCATTTGGAGGTTGCAAAATTTTCCTTCACAGAGAATAGAGTGGCATAGAAGTTTGATGATGATGATGATGATGATGATAATTGTGCATGTCCTAGTATCATTTTGATCTGTTTTGAGTATTCTGGAAAAGGATGAATGTTCTGGAACATTTTGAATGAGCTGGAACAATCCATTCCAAGTTTGATGAAAGTGAAAGACTGTTCTGCACTATTTTATAAGTTTTTGGTGTGAGTTTGCTAGTGCAGTATTAATTTACAATGCCAAAACTACATGCTTAACAAAATAATCTAGGTTCCTGAAGTGAATGTCTCTGTTCCTGTTTAGAGCCAGGGCTGAGCACAGAAATAAAAGTTCTCAAGAGAGGAAATCTGAGCATGTGCAGAGTGCCTTTTTGGTATAGCTCTTCTGCAACTGCCACAATTATTTTTTTTCAGAAGACAGAAAAATGGAAAAGGGAGGAGAATGATTGGACAATGAATGAAGAAAAGAAACAAAAATTAGGATTCTGAGTTACAGAAAATTATTGTAAAATAAAAATGTGGCCTTCCTTACATGTCTCTTTTGTATATGTTCGGAATAGTTTACCCAGCCTTTACTTTGATCAAATTAAATGCTGATTCTTCTCAAGCCTCTGCTTAAGTTCTGTTTGGATCAATGTTGACTTAAGCATATTGCCGGACCTTATATTTCTGGCGCCCACACAGGGACTCGAAGGCACCGTTTTTCTTCGAGGTAGCCGCATTCGACTTCCCACAAGCTGAACTCTTTTGAGGCTCAGCGGCCTTCACCACAGTGGATGGAAGAAACTGGCGAGGACCAGTGATGACATCAGGAGCACTCCCGGAAAGTTTGAACTGGTGAGTTCGGTCTGGTCGGATGTCGGCAGATTCCAATTCCAGCCAGACCTGAATGCCCTAATTGAAGAAGCTTGAACTGGGTAGTGGGGAAGATTGTACTCTGCTAGGTGAGTAGATAATTTTCTTTTGGGTGGGAAGGGGAGTGTTGTGCGCATGAATAAGATGCAGGAAATTCCTACTAGAGGTTTGCCTGCAAGGTGAGTGTGCAGATCCAATCTGCGGTACTATTTCTTCGAGAGGAGACAACCAGAGAGATAACTTTGAAAGGAGTGTGAATAAATAGAAGTGGAATAAAATAGACGTTTGAAATTCAGTGGAGGGTTGGTCAAACTTTGAGCTGGTGGGGAGCTGGTGGGGAGGTCCGAGAAATCCCTTAGGGAAAAAGGGAGGGTTTGATCAGGATCCGAGCCTATGGAAAGATCTGAGAACTCCCCTTACTGAGAAATCCCCTTAGAAAGCTTGGGACTCAGGGGAGGGCTCTAACCAACTCTGAACTGACAAAAAGATCTGAGAAATCCCTTAGGGAAAAAGGGAAACCCTCTAGGTTTGTCAGTTGGTCAGGCTTCAAGCCCATGAAAAAGTCTGAGAAATCCCCTAAAAAAAATCGGTAACCATATTGGCAGTCTGTTCAGAATAAGTAACCTCATAAGAAGAGCAGAGCTGTGTTCCCCTCTGGACTGCGTGCTAGCCCACTGGGACATAGTGAAACCTATTGTGGGAAAAAAGGATGTTTTTAAAAAAGGAGAAGCTGAAGACTGTCTGTACATCCATCTGGCCAACCTACTTCATTGGTCCTAACATAGGAACATGGCCACCAGAGGGCAGCCTTGATTTAGATTTTGTCAACAAATTTACTAATTTTCTGGCCACCATCAGACGAACCAAAGAGGAAATCTATGTTGTTGTTTTTTCGAATTTCCTCTGCCGGCCAGACATTCAGAAAGCGTGTGGACTCACTCCAACACCCTCTTCTAAAATTTGCCCCCTTGTCACTTTCGAAAAAAGGAAAAAGCTACCCAAAGTGACTGAAGAGGTAGAGGAGTTTCTCCCACCATATTATGTTGCTCCCCCTTCCCCTGATGTAAATGCTGTGCCTTTAGTGGCTCAAGTGCCTCCAGCAGCAGCAGAACCTGCTGTGCAGGCTCAAGTACGTCCAACAGCCCCTCAGCCTGATTTGCAGGCTCAAGTGCTTCCAGCAACATTACAGCTGTCCCAGCCTGATCCACATGATTCAACATCCCAGGCAGCTGAAGCTCTGTATGCGAATCTGGCAACTTTAAGTCCTCCTCACACCAGGACTGGACAAACTTATGTACCTGCCAACCAACTGGATCCCTCAGTCCTAGCTCCCCTTTGACATGTATGAAAGATGCACTGGTGTATATTCACATACCCTTTACCACCACTGATCTTTTTAATTGGAAAGCAGGACTTCCCCCTTAGAGAGAGTCCTCCCCAAAGTTATGTGGAACTTGTTCAACGTGTGATGGTCACTCACTGACCTAATGTGCCTGATATTTTTACTCTCCTGTTGACACTCTTGTCTACTGAGGAAAAACAAATTCTTAAAGCCACCACAGTACACTATAAAGCTGCTACGGAACATTGAATTCAACATAATAATGATGCTGAGGCCTTATGTCCTGAACCCCTGGTTCTTTTTAACCCCAACTTTGAGGTCAACCCCAATACAGATCAAGGTGCCCCTCATCCTCCAGAGAGCGGGATTCCATCCTTCAAGGACTAAAACCTGGCATCCCAAAAATTGTGAATTTTCACTGCATTCATCAGATCCTTTAAGATTCCAAGGAATCACCACTGTTTTTTTGAACTGCTTGAAAGATGGGTTCAGGAGGTTTACTGACCTTGACCCTGATAGCCCAGCCAATGATGTTTTGCTAAAAATGACCTTCTGGTGAAGCTAAAAGTGGAGGACAGACCTTATTCCTTTTTGATTGATACAGGGGCTACTTTTAGTATTCTAAACGATAAATTGATCTCCTGTCTCTCTTCCAAAACTATCCCCTTATTGGAACAATAGGGATAGAAGAGAATGCCCCGATCAGTCACCCAATGGTGGTTGAACCAACCAGGGGAATGTCACTTCAGCATTCCTTTTTAATATTGCCACAATGTCCTATCAACCTTTTGGGAGGGATTCCTAGGAAAACTGGGGGCAGTTATACAATGCTCTCAGCAGGGAGTCTCCCTTGAAATTCCCCTAGAAACAGTTTATCTTTGTTTCCTGGGGAAAGAAACAATCCTTAACGGACCTGATTCAAATAGAATAAAATTTGGTAACAAGGAATCCCTGGATTTGCAAAATTCGCCACACTCCACATGGCTCAGCTCCTCCTGGATGCCCAACCTATATCAATTCACCAATACCCCATTAAACAGGAAGCCTGGCTTGGCATTAAGGCTCAGATTGAACTTTTCTAAAAACTGGGCTCTTCGTTCATACACAATCATATTGGTCTACACCAATTTTCCCCGTCCCTAAGCTTGATGGGACTTGGAGATTCATTCATGACCTTAGTGAGGCAAATTCCTGAATCCACCCATTACACCCTGTGGTGGCCAACCCGTATACCTTGCTGACTATACTCTCTGGTGATCAGAATTGGTATACAGTCGGACTTCCGCTTCCGGTTCCACGGGCGACGGACTCTGATCGGGCTAGCTCTGGCCCCAGAGTCCGATCCCCCCCATCTGGAGGCCCTTTGGGCCAAACGCCCCATTATTGGGGCATTTGCCGTTTGAGGGCGGCTCGCCAGGGGTCCCCTGCCTCACTTCCAGGGGCCGGGAGGCCGATGCTGGTGCGCCCAAGGCTCCAGAGGGGGTGGGAGGCGATCGGCGGCTTTTTTCGAGGCCGCGGAGGCGCCACAGCGCCTAAGGGGACCGGTGCTAGTTAAGAAGGCACAACGGACTGAACTGACCGACTGGAGAGTGGAGCAGGCATCCTGGAGGCGAGAGGGGGGGTTGGAGTTCCCCCCCCTTGTAGCTGGAAAGGTGCCGTGGCAGAGAACTAGGGGGAAGGAGATGGAGTGAAACCCCTTACTTTGCTGACTTTTCCTTGGAGGATGGCTGTGGTAGAGTTTGTTGGAGAGGTCTGGTGGCCTCTCTTCCCGGTGAGCTATGGCGGTAGTCTGACTTCCTGCTTCTTTATTTATGATTGAAGACAACATTCTCCTCTGGCTTCCTGTTTGACCTACTCTATACTTCAGACTCGTTGCTCCTGTGAGCGCCCACTGGTGGATATTTGAAAAACTACTCTGACTGTCAATCCCTCTTTCTTCTCTGGAGGTTTGCCCTTTGATTTCTCATCTTCTATTGATGTAAGATGGCTAAGGGTCATAAATCAGCAGCAGCTGATATGGAAAAAATTTTGGAAAGACTGGCGAAATTGGATCAGAAGTTGGACAAGTTGGATGATGTGCAAAAAGGATTATCTGAAATTAAATCTGAAATGACACTTATGAAAAAAGATTTAAATGATGTTCAACAGCTGGCAGAGCAAAACAAGAAGAAGATGGGGGGTCTGGAGGGGGAGGTACGGGCACTCCAGAAGGTGGAAGATGGGAGAGGAAATGCAATGTTAACTTTACAATTGGATAAGATGTCTTATTTTCTCAGGTTCCAAAACGTGGAACAATTTGACCAGGAAAATTTGAGAGAAGTGATGGTTAAAATGTTGGGTGAATTTTTAGAAAGAGATTTGGAGTCTATTGGAAGGGATGTGGATTCGGTGTATAGAGTAAACTCACAATTTGCAATTTTACATAATTTACCAAGAGAGGTTCATATTAAATTTGTGAGAAGGGAACTGAGAGATGAGATATTGAGAAAACAAAGACTGGGGGTGCTGGTGTACAGGGGCAAGGAGGTCACCATCCTGAAGCAGATTCCCAGACAGGTACGAGAATCAAGAAGAAAATATTTTTTATCAAATAAGCTGTACCTTAAGGGAGTAGGTTTTAGGTGGTTGATTCCGGAGGGCTTGATGATTTTTTGGGAGGACAGTAAGAAGAAAATTAATAATGTAACGGAAGCTAAGGCTTTTTTTGACCAACATAAATCCTTCCTAGGTGGAGAAGATACAGGAGCCGAAGAGGGGGAAGTATTAGATGATCAAGGAGCGGGGGCGGATGGAGCTGTGGCGGCCCGGGAGGAGGGGGGAGGCCAGACCATGGTTTTAAGAGCCAGAACCAGGAAATGAAGAAAGGAGGGGAATCTATTGTTTAATGTTTTTTTTAATTGACATTTTTCTTTTTCTCTCTTCTTTTATCGTATTTTGTATAATATTTTTTTGTTTATATAATTTTTATATAACCTGGTTGTTTGTTTCGACTTAAGATAATAATGTCTGTTGTGTGAGAACTTAAAAAAGAAAATAATAATTGAAATATCTTTATATAAAGATATTGAAAATTCAACATATTGTAAACTATAATATTGTATATTTTTAACCAATAAAAACTTTAAAAAAAAAGAATTGGTATACAGTCATAGATTTAAAAGACACCTTCTCCTGTATCCCTCTGGCTAAGGAGTGTCAGTCATACTTTGCTTTTGAGTGGGAAGATCCTTCCGATGGTTCCAAGTGCCACCTGCCGCAGGGCTACTGTAACAGTCCAACAGCTTTCGCTGCAGCCCTTGCCCAGGATCTTAAAGACACTGGCACCCAACAAACTTCCCTTTTACAATATGTGGATGATTTATTGGTAGCTGGCAAAAACCAGGAAGACATTGAAAATACTTCAATCGCCCTCCTCAGTGTAGCTGAAAAGGGCTACACTGTATCAAAGAAGAAAGTCCAGTGGGCCACTCAGGAAGTACAATACTTGGGTTTTGTTCTGTGCAAAGGCTGCCGGCTACTGCATGAAAGTTACCTACAGGCCATCTCAGCCTTACCTACACCAATTAATGTTAAACAGCTGCAGACCTTTTTAGGTATCAGTGGTTATGCATGATTGTGGATTCCAATGTATCCTGTCATTGCTAAATCCCTTTATTGATTGACCCAAAAAGCCATGGCCTGGGAGTGGATAGGCCACATCAGAAAGCATGGCAGGACTTGAAAGATGCATTGGGCTGTGCTTCTGCTTTGGCTTTACCTGACTAGATGAAAGGCTTTGAACTATTTGTCTCTGAAAAGAAGGGTTGTACCCTGGGTGTTTTACTGCAAAAACTGGGCCTTGAAAAAGTTCCTGTGGCTTACCTGTCAAAAATCCTGAATCCAGTGGCCAGAGGTTGGGCAGCCTGTCTCCAATCTGTTGCAGCCACAGCCATCCTCATCCAGAAGACACACAAAATAACTTTGGGGGCACCTCTTCATGTTTATACACCTCATTCAGTTCAAACACTCCTTGAGCAGAAACTTCCAGCATGGGCCACCTCATGTCGGGTTTCTAAGTATGCAAGCCAGATTTTAGAAGCAGGCTCTGTTCAGCTTCTCAGATGTGAGAGGCTGAACCCATCTACCCTTTTGTCTCCCCCCCCCAGGATGGTACAAAGCATGATTGTTTAACTGTCTTGGAATCTGTGGTGGGCATTTGTGCGGACCTTAGGACTGAGCCTTTTGACAATCCCAATTCTCAACTCTGGACCGATGGCTCCTCTTTTGTAAAAAATGGAAAGGACTGGCCGTAGTTTCCAAAGATGGGCCCCTCCTCTTACAACTCCCCTCTCACTGGTCCACTCAAGCGGCTGAGCTTCTAGCTCTAATTGAGGCATACCACCTGTCAGCTGGTCTATGCACTAACATTTATACCAATAGGCATTATGCATTTTTGGCCGCACACACCCATGCAGCTCTGTGGAAGGCCCGTGGCTTTATTGGGGCTGATGGGAAAAGCCTAAAAATGAAGTCTTTGCTAGAAAAACTTGTCACAGCTGTCAGAGAACCATCTCAGTTAGCTATCACTCATTGCCGAGGACACCAGACAGACACCAGCAAGATCTCCTGTGGGAACCAGGCTGCTGATTATTGGGCCTGCCAAGCTTCTGAGTCAGGCCCTGCTGTCAATCCCAGGAATTCCAACCTCTTAGCTCTGATTCCCTGTGTCCCAATGCACCACCTTCCTGCCCTATATGACAATAGGGATCAACTACACCCTGATGGCAAGTGGTGTGATGGGTGGTGGGTTGTTCAGAACAGCGTCCGGCTCCCTCATCAAATGGTGTGGAAAATTGTCCAACGAGCTCACTGTAAGTCTTGCAGTGGTCCTCGTCCACTTTAGAAGTGGCTCACATCCCACTACTGCAATCCAAACTTGTGTAGCCTTTGCAAGATTGTAGTTTCTCAATGTGAACTCTGCCAGAGGAACAACCCCTGAGGGGGCAGTCCGATTCCACCAGGCTGTCTCCGAACTGCCCGGTACCCAGTGGAGGCCTGGCAAGTAGACTTTATTGAACTTCTGAAAAGGGGAACCAAATCTAACCTACTTGTATTTGTGGATTTGTTCACTGGATGGCCAGAAGCCATCCTACTTCCACCCAGAAAGCCAGAGAAGTGGTGAATGCCTTAGTTGATCAGATAATTCCAAAATTTGGGGTCCCAAAAGGTCTCGAGTCTGACAATGGCAGGCATTTCACTTCACAGTTTACCCAGGATGTCAGCAAGTTCTTAGGAATCCCTTGGCACTCCACTTGAGTTATCTCCCACAATCTTCAGCTAAAGTGGACAGAATGAACAGGACCCTGAAAACACAATTGTCCAAACTCTGCCAAGAAACCCAACTTCCATGGCCTAAGGTGTTACCACTAGCCTTAGCCAGAATTAGAGCTCTTCCTTCAGGGAAATTAGGATTGTCACCCTTTGAAATGATGTATGGGAAGCCCTTTGTTGCTTCTGCCATGCCTGACTCCAGTGAAGGGGAAAGAAATATCTCCTTATATTTGCATAGTCTGGTGCAGGTGTTGTCCTCTAGCTCTAAACAGGTCCAGTTTGCTTTATCTCTGGTTGCTGACGTGCTACCACTGGTTGAACCAGGCCAGTGGGTAAGGCTCAAAGAACTATCTCCTACCTGTACCCAACCCAAGTGGTCTACATTCCGCCAGGTTCTTCCAAGCATCCCAACAGCTGTGAAAGTGGAAGGTGTCAAAGAGTGGGTCCACACATCCAGACTCAAGCGGGTCCCTGAGCCCTCTGAGTGGTGGCAATTCCAAGAGCTGGAAGGACTCAAACTGAAGCTTCATCGCTCCCCAGCATCACCTGCCAACCTGTTCTCCTAAATGAATTGGATAGACTGGACACCCGTTGAATAAATTTGGTTTGCTGTTTTTGTTGTTTTTGCTGTCTTTCTGCTCTGTTGCTGCTGGTTTCCCCGCACATTCTTTGGAAAAGGGGACAATGGCTCTGACCTCTATTTTGGTTCTACCAGGGTTGGGTTCTGAATTTTTTTACTACCGGTTCTGTAGGTGTGGCTTATTTTGTGGGCATGGTTTAATGTCATATAACAATTCCTTAGGATTTAGCGGAGGTACTGGTCTACCAGGCTTTCAACTGCTTGCAGAGCCGTATCGGTCTACCCATTTGTTTTTGGAGCATTCCAGTCTACCCATTTGTTTTTGGAGCGCACTAGTCTACCACCACACTGCCTTTTACCACTGATCAGCTGTAGGGCGGCCCTTTGAAGCAAGAGTTTAAACAGTTTTTTGCCACTCTGCCACCACTGAGAGCATCGGAAACTGCTTTCAGGCATCTTGGCCTCAATTGCCAATCTACCACCACCGAGCGGTTTACAAGGAGTGGATTGGTTCTAGCCAATCAGTTGGGAGGCTTCTTGGCTTCTCAATTTAAAGCTAAGGTGTCTTGGTTTTTTTTCTCTTCTTTGTCAAGTGAGCCCTGATTTTTTCCTTCTAGCCGATCAGCTGGGGCTTGGGAGGCAGGGAATAGATTGGGGGCGGGGCCATGCAGAGGTGGTATTTACCGGTTCTCCAAACTACTCAAAATTTCCACTACCGGTTCACAAGAACCGGGGAGAACCGGTAGCAACCCAACACTGGGTTCTACCACTTTACTTTGGTTTACCACACTCAACATTTTTGATCCTCGGGGCTTCTACACCCACAGCTGAACTCTACTGGTCCCAGTATGAACAGTGTTTGGTTACCACCTGCCAGGGCAATCAAGTTACCAAAACCCTTGTCTATCACTCCCATTATGATTGTCAGGACCACTACATTCTGTGTTCACAACATCACTACCTATGAGATCTGTCCTAATAATGGAAACCCCATATGTTTTAACCCTCAGGGGTCCCGTTTTGTCCTGGACATTGAGGTCACTGGATATCAAGGTAGTAAAAAACCTGGTGTCTATCTAGGGAGGAATCAGAGTACTTCTCAGAATCCTCAGGTCCAAATCTGTTTCAATGCCATCACACAAGGACAGGGTGGGAATGGGGTTTTGTGTGATTCTCTAGATTGGCACCAGTCATATTGTACCTCAGAAAAATACCTCTATGATTTCTGTTACAACCCCCCTGCTATCTCATACAGTTCTCCTTCTCAGGCTTATATGAACTGGCATACAAAAAGGTCCCAGCCACAACCAGGACCATTCCCAAGCAGATGCCATGGTCCCAGCTTCTTTAATATCTCTCAGGGGGAGGCCACATCAGATTGTCATCTTTATAAATGCAACCCTATGTGCCTACTATTCAATGCTCCCCCTCCAGGCATACTAAATGTGGGTCTTGGGATAAACAGACTGAAATTAAAGTCACCAGAACAGTGTACCAACCTCAGTGCTTCACGATTTTCCATTCCTTTTATGAGGAAATGGAAAAGAAGGTAGAAATTTCACCAATAACAAAAAAAACACCTCTTCATAGACTTAGTTGAGAGGAATGCATCGTTGTTCAATGTGGTTAACTGCTAAGTCTGTGGAGGAACGAATATGGGGGAACAATGGCCATGGGAGTTCAGGGAAATAAACCTGACCACTCTTCCCCACATGAACCTCACATAGTCCTCTCTGGACCGATCTCAAGAATGGATCCCACAAACTTCCATCATTGGAGATATATGTTTTCAAAGGCCAGCCTCCTGACTTTTTATAATTCCTTTAGGGGTCTGTCAAAACCTTATTGGGACTGCTAATGCTAGTACCACTTGGTGGTCCTGCTCTAATGCAACCCAACCTAACAACCCATTTTCTGATTATGAACAGCTTTTCTCCATCTGGCACTGCTTCCATGATGTCAACGTACCCTGGCCTGCTCCAGATGGACTCTTCTGGATCTGTGGGCGAAAAGCCTATGTGTCCCTTCCACACAGATGGAGTGGTACTTGTGCCCTGGGGACAGTTAAACTCAGTTTCTTTCTTTTACTTCTCACTCAAGGGGAGAGACTTGGTGTCCCAGTTTATGACGAGGTTGGACACAGGGATAAAAGATCCCTCACGTTCGGAGATCTAAAAATCACAGACCAGAAAACTTTGCACGATGAAGAATGGCCTCCAGAGTGAATAATTCAGGTATATGGCCCAGCAACATTGGCTGAGGATGGGTTATGGGGCTACCGAACCCCCACTTATTTGCTCAATCTCTTGATTCGTCTTCAAGTGGTTGTTGAACTCATTACCAATGCTACAGGCGCATCCCTTGAACTGCTTGCTCAAATTAACAGCAAAATTCACACTGCTGTCTATCAGAATTGTCTCGTCCTCGACTATTTACTTGTCCAAGAGGGAGGTGTCTGTGGGAAATTCAATCTCACCAACTGTGGTTTAGAAATTGATGATAATGGTAAGGCCATAGAGGAGCTTACTTCCAGAATGAGGAAACTTCCACACGTCCCTGCCCAAACTTGGACCGGGGCAATAGATTTTAACTGGTTTGGCAATATCTTCTCTGACTGGAAACGGATTGGATTCATGGTGCTCTTAGCCTTTGGAGGTCTCCTTCTCCTCCCCTGCCTCATCCCTTTGATCCAACGAGTAGTCACATCAATTATTTCTGGGATTAGTCATAGCATCCTTGGTGTCTGCCAGCCCTCATAATAAGCCTGCAAATATCATGGCCCTCAAACAGATTCCTGCTAAATATGTACCCCTCATTCACCACAATAGAAAGCATTCTATCATTTAAAGTAAAAGGGAGGAATGGACAGAGCCTGTAGTACAGTGGTTTAAAGCACCCTGTTATTAACATCTATTAACATCTGCTGTCTGCAATTACTGCAAGTTCGAATCCCACCAGGCTCAAGGTTGACTCAGCCTTCCATCCTTTCTAAGGTAGGTAAAATGAGAACCCGGTTTGTGGGGGCAATAAGCTGACTTTGTATAAATATACAAAAGTATGAAGGCTATTGCTTAACGCCCTGTAAGCCGCCCTGAGTCTCTGGAGAAGGGCGGCATATAAATCAAAGAAAAATAAAAAAATAAAATAAAATGAAGGGAAATAGTAATAAGGATATAATAAATAATAGTAGAATATAATATACTGGAATACTAGATTTAGAATAACTAGAAACTTGTTATTCTGTATTCTATTCCTGCAACACATATATGCTATATTATGCCTTTGTATTTGTATTTCCTGTAACTAACTTCCCATAGCACAGAGATGCTGGATTAGACCTCTGTAAAGTATCTGATATTTGTCAAACGTATGTTCCTGCTATCAATCTGAATCCCCCATTAATCTTATTCTTGTGTTCTTGTATGATTCGGAGCCTGGCACCTATCTCAGATTAGAGCTCAGTTCTAACCTACACTTTTGATCTATGTTGATAGGTGCCAAGTTCTGTTCCCTGTAACACCAGGGGACCTAGTGGCAAATGGGGGGAAAAGAACAAAGGAATAGTTAAGGATGAGATAAGACTAATTGGGAGGCATCTATCTTTTGCAGGACTATGAGGAATATGCAAACCTAATTTAGGACGCCAGAATTTGGGACGAAGCTGATGTTTCTAATAGTATAAAAGAATGCCATACCTTCTCTGAGGTTTGGCTTACTTACATGTCTCTTTTGTATATGTTCAGAATGGTTTACCCAGCCTTTGCTTTGATCAAATTAAACGCTGATTCTTCTCAAACCTCTGCTTAAATTCTTCTATTTGGCTCAATGTATTTTACAGTAGATTTTTTGGTATGTTGGGCTGTAATTTCTTTTTACATAAGACTGATGCAAAGAATGAGTTAAGCAGCTCTGCTTTCTCCCTACTGCCTGTTATTTCCTTGCCATCTTCTCTTTTTAGTGTACCTACTGTTTCCTTGACTTTTTTGTTATTATTAATATGTTGAAAGAAACTATTTTTATTATCTTTGACTTTTATTGCAAGTCTTTGTTCATTCTGAGCCTTTGCTTTCCTGACTTCATCTTTGCATGTTCTGGGTATCTGCTTCAGCCCTAACTTCAGCCTTAGTTACCAGGTTTCCCCCAAAATAAGACTCGATCTTACTTTCTTTTTTGCCCAGAATAAGCTCAAGGTCTTATTTTGGGGAGATGTCTTACCTTATTTACCTTACCATAGGCCCACCACACCCAAGTCTCCCATGTTTTAACACCTGTCGCACTGCTACCCAACTTCTTCTGCAGCTGCTTGTGGCCACTCGTGGCTGGATTCCATATGGTGCATCATGCTGGTGCTGCCACTTGTGGCAGAACACTGCAAGACTTGTTGTGCTGGTGCCGCTGCTCCAGGGACCCTGTGGCACGTTGTGCCATTGCACATGTGAGTGGTAGCACCAGTGTGATGAGCCTTGTGGTGTATTGCCACAAGTGGTGGCACTGACATGATGAGTCTTGCCATGAGCAGTGGCACCGCCACAATGAGTGTCACCGCATCCTGTGGCATCTAACCACCTGGCATCTAACTGCAAGAGGCCGCAAGCGGCTGCAGAAAATGTTGGGCAGTGGCATGACAGGTGTCAGGACATCGGAGGCCTGGCTGCGGTGGGCCTAAGGTAAGTAAGTGAGTGCATGGGGCAGCTCCACCTCCACTCCCACCCTAGCTTGATTTTTACACCTCTGCCTCACCCGACCTCATACAACCAGATGGTGGGCAGGGCTTCACTAGGGCTTATTTTTTGGGGTGGGGCTTATATTAGGTGCAGGCATGAAAATCAGACTATGACTTGTTTTCGGGGTAGGTCGTAGTTTCAGCAAAACACTGTATTTGTCCCTATTTGCATTTTTTGTTCTTGTCCTTTTTGTCTTTCAGTCTGTCAGAGATATATTTGGGGAGCCATGCTGGTTTCTTCTTGAATTTCTTTTTCTTTTTCAGTGGTATTGTGCTGGACTGGGCTTTTATGATCACATTTTTCAGAGTTTTCTACACTTCTTGAGTTATTTTCCCCTTTAGGATTTTCGTTCATGGAATCTTTCCTATGCTCTCTTTGAGTGTGTTAAAATCAGCTCTTTTAAAGTTTAAGACACTGGTTGGATTATTTTCTATTGCTTATGTTTGCATTATATTGAATTCCAATATGGGATAACATAATACTTTCTTTACCTAAATAAAGGCTAGGAATCTGTTAAAATAAGATTTTAAAAATCTAGCTTAAATACCCAAAGCAATTAAATAGGTATTTGTAAAGTTTCTGACATTTCTGCACTTTTAGCCAACACACTATAGTATTGTACTGTATGATTCTGTGATCAATTCCCTGTCTCTTGTAGAAGGTAACATGATAGCTCCGGTGCCTCTACAGATGAAAAATGATTGTGTGTGGTTCATGCAGGAAAGGCTCATTAACATGTGGATGCAGCCTCTCGGTCTGTAAACCATGATGTAAAAGAAAGAGTTATCAACCAGTCAGAACTTCCCCCACATGGTGGAAAAGAAAATGTGTACCTGCAAACAGGTACGATATGAGAAATAATTCACTACAACTTGAATTACATTTTGTAGGCCAGTCAAGCTCATTGTGAACTAAAGCTGGTTACAGAAAAGGCAAGTCGGGGGGAGGGGGAGGGGGGAGGACCATTAATCATATTTCTCAGCTCTTTTTAGCTTTGAGAGAACAAGATTTTCCAATAGGCGATAAACCTCATCTCTGGCTGATAGATGCAAAAGAAGTCATTTTTACCTTCTACTCTATCTCCCAGCCCACTCTTCCCAGATGTTAATCTCTCACCTAAACCTAAGCAGCCACCGGCTTCCTCTGCAGAATTGCTTGGGGATGGGGAGGATGAAAAGAAAAGACCCCTTGACCTTGGAGGAATCACCTTGCTTTGAATACCCTGATCCCCACTCCCTGGTTCCTGCCTCCCCTCCCTCCCTTCCCCAAATAGCAAACTACTGGCTCCTACGATAAAAGGAGCATAATGAAAATATAAACAATGATGACAACAACAACAACAATGAAGTTTATACAGGGCTTGGCCTGACAGAGGGAAGATTGATATCCCATGATGCTTTGTCTTGATGAGACAATGAAAAATAACCACCCCAGCAGCTGTGTCAATATCAGACTTGGTAATGCACCACTAGCTGTGGGTTTTTATTTAATCCGCTTTGCTTTAAGATGATAACGGTTGTTACTTTTCAGTGCCTGTCTGTCAGCACCCCAGTCTTGCAATATTCCTCCGCAGCTCTGTGAGCTGGTTTCATTTATTTTAAAATACCATTTCACACACTGCTGACTTTTAACAGTGTTCTGTGTGAGTTTGTGAGATTGAATAGTGACAGAAACAACACTTTTTATGAGAATACAGAATATTAAAAATGGGGCACAATATACAGATGGCAGTTTTTACTATAGCTTGTTCTCCCCCCTGCTCTGGTTCCTGCGACTCAGTTTTCCCACTGAATGCATTTGTAGTAACACCATAAATGTCACTTCCACTGACGGCCTTTTGGCATTTCATTTAAATGGGAATTCAATTCTTGATCCAGTTCCTGCCGCTACCATTGCCTTCCCCTTTCCTTTTTTTTTGTATCCATTGGATTTCAAGAGTAAGATCTTTATAAAGTCCCACTACTCCAGCTGAGTTCAACTGTGGCCAGCAAATACAAGGGTGGTGGTCCCACCTCAATTGTTACTTTGAGCAAGAGGGCTCCCTCCACTGGCCAATGTCCTTTCTTCAGTCCACTCTGGGCTTAGTTGCTTCTCCCACCTAATCTCCTTTGCAAGATGATGGGAAGCAGCCTTTCAGGTGCCTTCTGGGGTCAAGGAGAAACTTTCTCTCAGCTTCAGTCCTTCTCAAAATAAGAGATCAGAAAGACATTGCTTTTGAATTAGGAAGGCAAAATGTGAACAATACAGATAGTCCTCGTTTAGTGACTGTCCTGTTTAGTGACCATTTACTAAACAGTACTAAATGGTGATGAAAAAGTAACTTTACTACCAATCTTCCCTGACATACCTCCTCTTGGCCAGTACCCAAAGGGCATTTTGGTCTGCAATCCAACTTAGCTTGGAGAATTGAAGGTGAAAAAAAAATCCTGGGTTAAGAAGCACAGAATGTAAGAAGAGAACTGATAGTTTTGATGGAAATCAGGGCCAGGTTCTTCTAGCATGATGTGTGGATGGGGCTAGATAGGTACACAGCAAATGTGCAGCCCCACAAAATCAATCTATATTCTGAAGGTAGATCACAGTCTGCCTAACGTGTTGTATTTCCCTCAGGAGAAAATGAATAAGGGCTGCAGGGATAACAAAATTCATTTCAGAGGGGTACTTTGTGACCTCCATTCCCTTTCACTGTGGGATTCCTCTGAAAAGTAGTGTTTTAGTATAGAACCATGATGGCGAACCTACAGCATGCATGCCCAAAGTGGCACACGGAGCTATGTCACCTGGCATGTGCGGCAGCGCCTGTTCCTCTTCTGGGTTTCTGACATGCATGCATGCATGATGATCAGCTGGTCTTTGTGCTTGCATCAGAGCTGCTCTTCCATTTTCCGGCATGAGCATGTGTGCTGGCCAGCTGATTGGCGCGTGCACATGTGTGGTAGTAACCTGAAGACTTGCTGGCTGGCATGCATGCATGCACTGGGAGCCGGAAGTACATTTTTTGCGCGCGCTGGCCAGCTGATCAGCGCGTGTGCGTGCGTGTGCACATGCATGGTAGTATTCCGAAGACTTGCTGGCAGTAAAGAAGAAGAAACTGCAGTAAAGAAGAAGAAACCTGAAGAATCTGCAAGTACATTTTCCAGCGCATGCATGCCCCTGGGCAACTGCTATTCCTGGTCTTGGCCCAGATGAGTGCGCGCAAAGTGCTCCTTTTTCGGCACTCGGTGCTGCATGTGTGCGTGCGCACTCCCTTTTCAGCACTCGGTGCCGAAAAGGTTAATCATCACTAGTATAGTACATAGTAAGATGGCCTGAATTAGAAGGGATACAGAAAATTGCTGATATCCCTCCTCATATTTTATTAAGATAGTGACAATTTTATTTCTTCAACAGCTGAGAAGATTTGCAAATTTCCAGTTCTTCCTTGCTCATGTGGATGGCAGATTCTCTCTATATAGCATCTCACTTTGCCAGATACAGAATTCCAAAAATAAAATAGTGTTTTCTCTTGTATGTGTGATATCTGCATGTATTTCTATTTTTTTATGTAGCTTTTCTTCAGAAGCTTCTTGATCTGTGAATGGTTTTCACATTTGTTAATCACAACATGCAAAGTATAAAGTGACTATTTTTAAATCTTCAGTTAATTAGCCTGACTTTTAAAAAAAATCTAATTAGTTTATTATACCTCACTTGTTTTTTTTCTTCAAAACTCAGAGCAGTATGCATGGTTCTATTTCCACTTTTATTTTTACAATAATTTTATGAAAGTTATTTTCATACTTGTACATAAACTTGATAGAGAGGGAGGAGTATCCAGCCTATACAATAATGTACTTGAGCTTCATCTTTGAGGGGGACCATAAATGGATCTATTAATTAAAGTCTAATATTCCACACTAGCTTTCTGAGGGCTTTCCCGCACTGCAGCCTTCAACTGCTTCTCTCCCCTGCAAGAGCTGGCTAGAAATAAAGCCTCGTAGGAAAGTCCTTTCAGGATTTCAACTCTTTCCCCCACTTTGGTCACAGTGTTAACCAGGTGTTCTGTCCAGACTATTGGATTAAATGTGGCCCCTATTTGGTGAATTTCCCTGCTTCTTTTCCCCATCTCTGCCAGAAAAACAAGTGCCAAATGTTGCCCCTTCTTTGGCATGTCTTTTGTGGAATAGTGAAAAAATGAACAATCTTTTTACTGTTCTTTCTATCACTTGAGCTAAAAAGTGAAACTTGTCAGTGTCATCCAGTTAAAAGACAAAATGAAATCCACAATATATTTTAATTATTGTGATGAGTGAATATTTTGCTCATATGCAAAAATGATTCCATATAAAAAGCAGCAAAATTTTTATGTACTTGAATTCTTTATTCAGCTGATTTTTTAAAAACTGAAACCAAAAGGCCAAATTCAGAATCCAAGAACTAAATCTAATTTTCTGATACTTGTACTTGCATCACTGCAATGGTCCTATTTATTTTAAATAATGAATTGTACCAAGATTTTAGAATTACATTTTATCACATTTACCAGAGTTGAGAAGGAATCTTGATTCTGAAAGAGAAGTGGAGAAGCAGAAGACTTCGTATCTTCAGAACATGCCTGTCTGTTTCAAGGCAAAAGCAGGAGCTGTAGCACCTGGACCAATACATGATTTTTTTTATTTATTGAGCCAAAAAGTTTTCATTATTTGTTGAGTTGCCGTAATGTCAGAAAATGTTAATGAACATTAAAGTCTTAGCATAACAAGAAAGAGGATGCAATTTACTGTTGATGGGAACTTTTAAAAATGGTTCTACTCCTGTGCTTTTAATAACAGATTGACATGCCAAAATTGAGCTGACCAGACTTTTCCTATCACTCTATCTCAATACCAGGAGAATCAACAGTTAAAGCTACAGGTCATCTTTTTAACATAAAGAGGAAGCAACCAATTCTAGTTGGGTAAGGATGGGAGGTGGGATGAGAAGACAGTGCGTTTGTGAATGATGTCTCCAATCCTATGTAACAACAATGAAAAACAAATTGAGGATTAATCATGCTTGATATTTTTATGTGACAGAGACACAGAAGCAATTAAAAATGGCAATTACAAATATTTTTACGCTATATCTGCCTCAGTATTTTTCTAATGCTATCAGTCCAGAAAGAAATCTACTGCACCACTAAGGCAGTACTGGATGCCAAAATAAGCTGCCTATTCCATACACTTCCCCCATCACTTTATGTCCATGCCTGCACATTTTGTTGAAGAGATGAGCGTAAACTAAGTCTGCTCAATGCTGTGTGAATGAATCTGTTCTTCATTTAGTGTAGAAGTGCTTCAGAAGGACAGTTCCTAGGGAGGCCTATCAGAAGGTATTGTGCTACTATTCTGTCTTTTTCTTTAACAAATTATTGGTTGGGAAAGGAAGACAAAAAGAACTCCACCATGTATTTTATAACTCTATAAAATAAAATTATATATATATATATATATATATATATATATATATATATATATATATATAAATTAAATGAACTGTAATAGAGGGCTCTACTGTGGCATGGAAAGCAAGGATGCATGATATCTACTAATGTTTGCCATTCTTGCTTTTATTTTATTTTTTTAAATTAAGCCAGAAATAAATCAGGATGGAGTTAAGTGAAAAGGTGCCTGGTCATGGAAGTAAAGAAAAGTGAGAAAAGCCTCTTATAAAAGGCTTTTAAGACATGGATTAAAATTTGTGAGCAAGTACCCTTTTGCAAACCAATATTCCAGATCACCTTTTTTAGCTGAAGTCATTTTGTTCCTTCATTTGCCTGTTTTCAATAGCATTTTTCATTCGTCTCAGCAAATATATAACATATCCCCTGCCAATTCACAAGTAATTATCTCTCTGTGTGAGGAGGGTTAAATGAATTAGTTTGGCATGTAACAAATCTACAGTATGTGATGATAAGGGAGAAATACAATCTCAGATATGGTATTCCCTTTCGTTTAAATTGCCAAAAATTCAACAGAATAGATAACATTAATATATGTTAGAATAGACATGGACTGAATTTAGAGCCCTTATGTCTAAATATTTGCCAGACGATAAGAACTAATAAGAAATCTGAAAACAACAGACTAATTCCCCATCAGAGTTCTCTTAAGAACTTACAGCCTAAAGTTGTTTTGGCCAATTTCACCTAAAAACACTCTGCTCAATCTGCAACTGTCCATTCATTCTCTTTCCAGAAGAACACTAAGTTCTGAGCAGTACCAATTTTGTTCTTGTTTTTTTAATTATTTGCATGATGTTTGGTTTTCTTTCTAAACAGACATTATTACTTCTCTTTTTCTCTCAAAGTCCAATCAGCCCATTGGTGCTGCCTATGTTGCTATTAGCTTCTGGGAAGATAGGTAATGCAACAAACGTGGACACATTGGACACAACAGCTAATCTTCATAATCACTCCTGGTTAGGATACTGTGATTATATGTTAACAAATTGCTGTTGATTCTTGGAGATTTTCTTCAAGGAGTTTTGTGCCAAATCTGGTCTTTTTTGTCTTCTAACCAAATATCCATTGCCATTGCAAATGAATCTATTCACCTTTTTGCTAGTTATCCTCTTTGTCTTTTTCTTCCTACCTTTCCTAACATTAAAGACTTTTCAAGAAAACAGGCCATCACATGTTATGTCCAAAATATGACCATTTGAATCTGGTCATTTGTGCCTCATTCCTAACTACTGAAAGCAATGGTATTCCTTCTCTGTTTTTCATGTCCTGAGTAGTAAGCAATATGATCATTTGTCTGAAAATGTCAAATTCCATTCCATTTCAATTTAGTGATGGCTAAAATGTCAATGTGTAGTCGATTCATTTCATCGTTCATTGTATTCAGCTTTCCCAAGTTGATGCTTCTTATGTTTCATGTTCCCCTGTCATTGCAGCTTTAGATTTTTTCCCCCCTCCATGGGAACATTAGCAATCAGACATCCCAAACATTTAATGTGGCCACATCATAAACTCCATTAGTACTCTGAAAAATCCTTAGCTCTTCCTCCTTTGCATGTTGAGTGCCATCCAACCTGAACATCTGGCTCGGACTCTTGGCATATGTTCCTGGTGTTCCTTACCCATCCTTCCCAGGAGCATCTCAGCATGGCAGAACTTGGTGGGGAGGGGTAGATTAGAGCTGACTTTTCCCTCACAAGTTAGAAAGACTAGCAGCCTTCTTAAAAGTAAATATCCAAACACATGAGCAAAGAGAGGGTCACGTAGACTATCTTCATCCCAGCATTTCATATAATTCCTCTCATAGGTCTCCCTGGATACTGTCAAGGCCTTGCTGCCTACACTGCTAGATAGGTGAAGGACCAATGGTGAAATTCAGTCGGATCTATCCGGTTCGCACAATCTGGTAGCGACAGCACCAGGAGGCTCTGCCCACTCGCCCAGATGTCATCACATCCCGTTTTTGACCCTCTGCGCATGCGTGGAGGGGCCCGAATGCTCATATTTGCGAACCGGTAGCGAAGGTAAGTAAATTTCACCCCTGTGAAGGACCCTTCCTTGCACACATGTGCAATATACATGCAGATACGAGGTGGAAGGGTATGTCATGAACAACACTATTCAGTGTAATCCTGCTACCAGTTTATATAGTCAGGCAATTTCTCTTAAGAAACTCTGTCCATTTGAGCTCTACCAGTGTAGGACCTTTCATGTCTCCCCCAGAGCTCTTTATGTTATTTTGTTACATTGGCAATGGATGCTTCCTGAAGTATTCATACTCAAACTCTGCCTGTTCATAGCACTATTTAAACAGAGTTATTAACATATTCAGATGTTAATATAACATTCAGATCTGGATATGTTAATAAGACTCTGTTTAGAAAGTGGTATGAACATGCAGAGTTTGAGGCATGAATACTTCAAGATGCATCCATCTTTGTTGCCAATGCAACAAAAAGTATTTGTCAGTCCTGAGAAGGTTCTGGGTTAACAATATTTTAGAAATTTGGACCTGACAGATAATAAGGTGAATTCTCTATGTGTTAGGAAATGCTGCATTGCATAATCAAAATGTTTTATTTACTGGGAATTGGTGGGGTTTCTGCTATTTCAGCTTTGTCTTTTAGACATGTGCTCTAATATGTAAAACTCTGAATTAAACATTTACCGTATATACTCGCGTATAAGCCGAGTTTTTCAGCCCGTTTTTCAGGCTGGAAAAACGCCCCCTCGGCTTATACCCGGGTCACGGAAAAAAAATGCCTTTTTCCTTGCAACCATTTTGGCTCCCGCGGTTGCAGGGACGCTTGCTAAAGCCAAAATGGGGTGGGGGTGCGGTGCCCCTCCCCCGTGCCCCTTTTTGGCTTTAGGGGTTGCAGGGAGGTGTAAAATCAGCGCGGTCCGGGGATGCGCCCACCCCTCCACCTGCTGCCCATTACATGTGTACACAGACTACCTCCACCGCCAGGCCGGGGACCCTCTTCCCATGCGCACTATTTTTTTCTTTTTTCGGGGAGCCTCCCCATTTCCTCGGGCGCGGAGGCCCGCTTGCAGCTTGGCTAGCCGGCTGGCTGAGGGGCCGGAAAAAGAGGAGAGGGCCTCCTTGGAGGCGTGCGTGCTCCACCTCAGCTCCGTGCCACCCTGCCGAAGGCTCGCCTGGATCAGGGAGGCAGCGTGAAGAAGCAGCAGCCGCACCATGGCGGGGCTGATCTGAAGCGGCAGCGAGGGAGGAGGGGGAGCGCTCTGCCCATCCCTGGTGGAGCTGGGCTGGGCAGGGCTGGCACTGCACGTCATGGGGCTCCTTCCCAGCTGAGCCCACGCGATCACTCAGGCACCAGAGCCCGGCGCGCGGGGTTGGGGAGGGCCGGGTGCTTTTGTACTTTTCCCCTCACTCGCTCGCTCACTTGCCCGCCTCTACCTTTCCCATCCTTCTTCCGGGGCGGCTGGCAAGCTGGAGCACGGCTGCTGCTCCCACGATCAGGGGAGGTCCGGAGGGAGAGGGAGCGCCCATCTTCCGCTGGAGAATGTGTGGGTGCTCCCGAGGCAAGGGAATCGGCGGGGCGGCTGGAGGGCGCGAGGCTGGGGTGGCGCGTAAATATGCAGGCGCTACCAGGAAGGTGGATCTGTCTCCAAAGCGCTGCCAGCGCGAGCACTTTGGAGACAGATCCACCTTCCAGGGATGGGCTGGAGGAGGGTATGCAGAGCGCTCTCCCTCCTCCCTCACCTCCGGGGAAGCCTCCTCCTCTTTTCCCGGCCCCTCGGCCGGCTGGCTAGCCAAGCTGCAAGCGCGCCTCCGCGCCCGAGGAAATGGGGAGGTGGGGAGGGCCGGTGCTTTTGCCCCTCACTTGTTTGCTCACCCTGCGCCCTTCTCTGCTGCTACCTGGAGGGTGGATCAGTCTCCAAAGCGCTCGCGCTGGTAGCGCTTTGGAGACAGATCCACCTTCCAGGTAGCGCCTGCACATTTACGCCCCACCCCAGCCTCGCCTTCTCTGGTTTAATATTGAGCCTAGGCAAACTATTAGAAGCGCGTTATACGGTAAAGAAAGCCGTCAAGTTGGATTAAGTGTGTGTGTGTGTGCAATTTACAGGTGAACAGATTTGATTCCCGAAACTATCCCAAACGTCAGTTTGCTCAGGGACCAAGTCCTGCCCGGCAGGGTCGCGTGTAAGAGATTGCCGGCTGAACGAGTGGGGTGTGTGTTTTAAACCAGAGAAGGCAAGATCCGCTGGGAAGGTTTACGATGGAACGAGGCGAGGAGGACCTGGAGAGGCTTCTTGACCCCCCCCTCCTCCTCCTACTAATGGAGGGTGAAGCGATCTACTAATGGGCGAAGCGATCGGAGTCTTGAAGGTTGGGGAGAGCGCTGGCGACTCGTTTGTTTGGGCAGCGGCAGCTCAGGGGGGTTAGAGGAATTGAAGGCAGGATGGCCAAGTCAAGGCGAGGCAGGAGGATCCATGATGGCCAAGTCAAGGCGAGGCAGGAGGATCCATCGCCAAGCTAAAACAGGCTCTTAAAAGCCTG
>WNWU01000089.1:506555-543406 GCA_012654045.1 Ptyas mucosa
CCTCTCCTCTCCTCTCCTCTCCTCTCCTCTCCTCTCCTCTCCTCTCCTCTCCTCTCCTCTCCTCTCCTCTCCTCTCCTCTCCCCTCCCCTCCCCTCCCCTCCCCTCCCCTCCCCTCTCCTCTCCTCTCCTTTTCTTTTTCTCTCTTCTCCCTCTACCTCTCTTTCATCTCCCTTTCTGTCTGTCTCTCCCTCTCATGTTTATAGGGGAGGCATTTTTGGAAATCAAGGTAATTCTAGTGATTGGCATATACTCCATAATATGTGAGCATCACATTTTTATTGTTTTTTAATTTAGTCTTGGAGTTTAGGGCTGGCAAGGTGGAAATGTATGTTGGCATCTGAGGGAATCACATTAGTTATCTAAGATTAAATGAGACAAACAGTATAAAAAATAAGGTGGAGTTATCCATATTCAGATTTTAGGATTTGATTTCTAGCTTTAGATTTTAGAAAATAGAAAATCAGCACTGAATGAAAATAAGCAACCTCTTTTTCTTTTAAAAGGAGAGGGGAGAGTGTGGCAGCAAGTAAATCGTTAGCCACTTTCTGCATTCCTCCTCTTGTTCCCACACTCTCTTCTCCAACATATCAGTGATGTTTATTAAGAGATGACAAGTCTATCAGGCCTCATAAGCAGCCTTCACAAGGAGGAGATCTTACACCCAGAGAGCATAATCAATCTTCTGCTTGCTCTGCTCTCCTGAACAACTAAGAGTGAATCAGACTTCTCTCCCCCCCCAACCCCCCAGGCCAGGCCATACCATAAAGGAAGAGAAGTTGTTTTGCAATCTATATGGAGAAATATAGGGGGCTGGGTGTAGAATGGAAACCATTTGGGGTCAGCTTTGATTTTAATGTTGAAATGTCTGTGTTTGATAGGCCAGTCATGTATCCTCCTTTTCAGAGAACAAACATTTCTTCAAAGTCTATCTCATGCAATTCTAGACTAAAGATGAAAATATTAAAGGAAGAAAAGAGTTTTTAAAGATGCTCATCAGTACTGAACAATTGGATAAGTTATCTCATCATAATCATTGTGGGAGGGAATTCTATCTGAATTGTGGCAAATATTTTAAAATTTGCTTATGTGAAATTATTACTTAAAAATGAAATTATTATTTAAAGCTGTGGCTTCTTTTTAGTCAAGGTACTTTTTTCAATATATAAATGGTCACTTTTATATGGACAAGCATATTTGCAACAAAGAGGAGTCTGTTCTATTCTGTGAGGTAAATCAGGCTTTTAGACTTTGTCAAGATCAGAAGTCATTGCTCATCCGATTAACAATAATGAATAACTTCAGTTTTAAACAGAATAATGGCTTTGTCCTATGAAAATACACAACAAAATACACAACTTAGGATACATATACATATAGATTTCAATATGCTTAGGTCCAGTATTCATATTTGTTTAGGAGTTATGGGCTAGCAAAGGAAATGAAGGGATTGGATAAATCACAACTTAGTCTCATTAAATTGGGAATGCTTCTGAGCTTCCCTACATAAGCCACCCATTTACTGCCTTATGAACAATTAGAAAGGAAAATAGTTTAATTGTCAAATAGATTCAAGTCAAGGCATATAAAATCCAGCCATTTTTTCCATTCAAAAAAGGTGACAGAGTATTATTACTGTATATGTGTGTGTGTGTGTTGGCTAAAAAAGTTTGAGTCTTATTTGTTTTGGAGTCCCCTTCACTATACTGAAAGATGTAAAGATCAGAGGTCAGTTGATATAAACAAGAACATCTTCACTAAGAGCCATACTGACAATATTTAAAATTTAACAGATAACTTAACTTTGGTCTTCAAGTACAAATTTTAATTTCGGTTCAGTGTCACAGTACAGAGTTAACTGTCAAGACTTCTGAGCTTGCAAGCTCAAGAAACAAAAACAGTTGGATTTCTGGTAAGACTTTTATTGTTAGTAGGGTAATGAAATTGAATCTTGATATCTACCAGGATATTTCTTCCATATGACTGAAACCCAGTATAACTAACAAAACATTACACTATACCGAGTCTCTTTCTCATGCTTCTGCATTTCCTTGGCCTCAAACATCTCATCTATAATGGTACTATTTCCTCCGTTAACTGTTTTGCTCCCTTTTTTGGGTTTCCAAGGCTTGTTGAACATTATATCACATTTTCCAAGTTTAAATCTAATTAGACTTTTTCTCTTAAAAGAATCCCGGCCTTCAAATATTCTTTGATCTACATTCATTATTTGTCCATATGATATCATCCCTTCTAATTTCAGTTTTGTGTATGTGGTTGATGTGATGCAAATGAAATATTATATTCAATAACAGAACACACTCTTCTGCCCATATCTCTTTGGTAGACTTAAAAAATAGGAGACTCTGAGTTAAGCATAAGTATGGAGGAAAAAGGAAAACAATTCCTCAGGAGAGACCTCTTTTTCATATGATGAATTTCTGAATTATAACCTCTCATGTTATTGAAATGTCTCCAGAGTAGCTAGGGATCATGATAATGGATGATCTATCAAAGAGGAATGAAATTTCAAAATGTCTGTTTTGTGCAGCTCATATATATGATCTGGATATACATAATTCCAAAATAAGGAGGATTTTTATTTATTATAAAATATGATTCTTCTATGGCCTAATCCTGTGATGGCGAACCTATGGCACATGCGCTGTAGCCAGCTGCTCTTCTGGGTTCCATGGTGCGTATGCGTGCCGGCCAGCTGGTCCAGCATGCATGCACACCAGCCAGCTGCTCTCTTCCGGGTTCTGGCATGCACATGCGCTGGCCAGCTGATCCGAGTGAGAAGACCAGCTGTCTGGTGCGCATGTGCATGCCAGAACCCAGAAGAAAGCAGCTGGCTGATGCGCACTGGCCAGCTGCATGTGCTCTCTTCTGGGTTCCGGTGCATGCACGCACACACACACACTCCAGTTTCAGCACTTGGTGCCGAAAAAGTTAGCCATCACTGCCCTAATCCAAGCCATTTAAAGTAACTTTCCTTCATTTAGAAGAAAGAGAATCTGAAGGTCCTACTAGTTAGAAATGATCTGGAAAACAAAACCTGGCTTTTAACAAAAAGGAAACAAATGATATATAAGTATTGTAAGTTTGGTATTCAAATAATTTTTACAAATTTAATAACTTATATAGTATTAGTTATTTAAAAGGATGATAGAACTGGATAGAAGAAAAAAAAGGGGGGGTCAAACCTGCACCAGTCCAATCCCTTAGGAAAGAAAGACCATCAAATACATTTAGATGAAGGGATAGGTTCTTTTACTAAAAGATGCTGGCTGCAATATAGCCAGACTAGAACTGAATTTCCTGCATGAAAGCATACACAATTTTCCTGTTGACCCATCCCCCTCACCCTGTGTCCAGCCCAATGCCATCCAATGAGCTCATGTCTAGGTGTTTTGGGAATGTCTGTTCTTTGGAGCAATTGACATTCCTTTCCCAGTGACTCTGGCATCTTGGTGTCCTTGAAGCCAGTATGAACTGGTTCAAACATCCCTGGTCTTCCTCAATTGTCATTTCTCCCCTCCCTATTTCTCATCACATGTTAATACAGGTTTATTGCCCATTTATTCATCCACCCTTGCCCGCTCCCCCCAGCCTTTGATAGCAGGATGCCAGCAAGGCGCCAAGCCGAAGATGGCAGACCTGACAGTTGATGAGATGTCCAAAAGTAACTAGAGTTCTTTACTAAAAAGGTGAACTATTTTAGACCAGTATTTCTGATTTGGTAGCAACTCAGATGTCTCAGCCAGTTAATGTAAAGCTCCCAGAAAAAGCAAGCACAGAGAAGAAACCATCAGGAATAAGAACAAAGGGAGGGGGTATGGCCAGTGCCAGCGGTGGTACAGCAAATTCCGGGGCTCCTGGAAAATGCTGATATCTCAGCTGCTTTAGGGATCCCCAGGGATCATAGCTGTCCTGTATGGACAGTGAAGAACAGAGGCACAGGCAGGCATGAACAGGGAAGTTGCAAGTTCCCTGAAGTGTCTGCATCAGCCTCCGACCCAGCAGCAAGGGAAGACAATCATTACGAGCTATCAAAAGCCAGCCACATGCAAGAAGAGAAGGAAAAAAGAACGAGGTGATCATCTGGGTGAGAAACTGTGGTCTTGGAAACAAGATTTCTTTATATATTTAACTCCTGAACTTTTAAAACTATTTTATTTGAGAAAATTGGTAAAGAGAGAGGGGAGGGGGTGAAAAAAGGCTACCTCCCCACCTCCAGAACAGCTGCGAAGAAGTGGAAGCCATTAATAAAAGCTAATTAACAAAAGCTGAAAAAGTAATTTAACAAATTGAAAGCAGATTGGGAAAAGAGGCATTTTTGGTTAAGAACTGTAATTTGAAAAAATTGAGTTTGGAGTTTTGAAGCTGGGAGTTTATTTTTTTCCCCTCTCTTTTAAGACTATTTTGGATTGCAGAGGAAATTAAAGAGATATATTGGACAAAGGAAAAGATGAGAAAGGAGTGACCTTGGGATGTTTTGGAAACTGGCAAGAAGATTTTGATAAGAAGTGGTCTTGTGACTTTGTAACAGAAGGGGGAAGATATAGAAGAAGAAGAAAAAAGAAAGAAAGCTGTTTGTTTTTTCCTTTCATTTGATGGAGTTATAAACTTTGGAAGATTTTGGAATAGTGGTATTTTGGAATATTATTTTTTCTTTCTGGCTTTTTTCTTTTTGTGCCTTTCCCTTTTTCTTTTTTCTTGTAGAAATTCCCTCTTCCTGGACTTAAAAGAGTTTATTGGCAGGGTTTTTGTTTTTTTCTATTTTTTAATTTTTTGGCGGGGAGATATATTCTTTTCATCTTTTTATTGCCTGGTTGGATATTTTGGGCAAACACTTGGGTTTTGGACTAGTGAATTTTTATTTTTACGCTGATCTGGTTTTAACTTTTTTCCCCCTTTCTTTCTCTTTCTTTCTATTTCCCCCCCTCTATTTTTGCCCTTTTGGGCTGTTTGATTGTTCTTGGCTTTTTGTATGGTTTATGGATCAAATCTATGTAGATTTGGGTATCAAGAACTTGAAGAGTCTGATTGGGCATTTTGAATTTAAAGAAATTGAGTATTTGGATTATAAAATTGGGTAGTAAGATTTGAAAAAAAAATAAGATGAAGAAAAAAACACAACATCTATCATCACCATCAATAGCAACAACGCCTGGTACTACAGGGAAAAAGACAACAGAAATTACATCACAGCAAGAGAAAGTCAACACTGAATTACAAAATATGTTACAGACTATATATATGAAGATCTCAAGACAAGATTAGACAAGATAGATGGGAGAATGGAAAAAAATGGAAGGAAATATGGAAAAAATGGAAGGAGAATTGAAAGAAGTTAAAGAAATGATAGGGAAAAATGAACAATGATTGCAGCAAATGGAAGAAAAAGCAGAAGCAACAGAGAAAAATGTTGAAGAGATGGATTATAGACTTACGATTACTGATAAAAATCAGGAAAAAACAATTATAACCCTGGAGATGGATAAAGCTGATATTTATTTAAGATTTCAAAACATTGAAGAAGAAAAGGGAGAAAATTTAGCAGAGAAAATTGCAGAGATACTAGCAGAAGCAATGGAAGAAAGTAAGGAAGGGATATTAAGTGGAATCGATGAGATATACAGAGTGCACACAAGATATGCAATGAGACATAATCTACCTAGAGAAATCCATGTCAGATTCAGCAAGAAAATACCGAGAACAAAGATATTGCAATTGATGAGAAAACACAATGATAAAGCACAAAGAGAGAGAAGTAGTGGCACTGAAACAAATTCCAAGAAGAGTGAGAGTTTGATAAAGAGAGGAATAAATTTTAAATGGCTGATTCCAGAAGGAATATTGGTGAACTGGCAAGAACAAAGATACAGATTAGACTCAGTAGAGAAAGCAGAGTTATTTTATAAACAATACATAGATGTCCAAGAGGAAGGAAGTTTGAGGGAAGAAAAAGGGGATGAACAACAGGAGGAGAAGAAAGAACAACCAAGAGAGACAACAAAAGAACAAGAGAGAGCGTTAATAGAAGGAGCGAGGGCAAAAGAAGTTAAGGAACTAAGGGAGATAAGAATGACTAGATCAGGGGTCTGCAACCTTTCTCCGCCCCAAGACACTGGCTGGGGCGCATCTCCCCATATTCTTCTCTCCGCCTCCATGGCTGCTTGCTGCTCTTGCACTTAAACTTAGTGCGCTGCACAATGGGGGAGACTGTGCTCCCCCCTCCTCCTCCTGGAACCCATTATAACATGCAGCATTGGCTGCAGCCAGGCAGCCCAGCCAGTGTCTCAGCACAGAGCAAAGTCATGCGTCTCCCCCAGTGGCTGAAGTGTGCACAGCACCAACAAGGGCCAGAAAAAGAGGCAAGTAGAGGGGTGCTTCGTTCTTGCTCTGGAATACGGAGGAAGTCTCCATCCACCACAGTCGCCCTTCTCTTCTCAGGGCAAGCAAGGAGTGAGGGGGAGGAGAGGGGCCACCCAGTGGTGGGATCATTTGACATGGAGCCACAGGAAAGGGCCCAAAGAGCTGCATGCTGCTCTAGAGCTGCAAGTTGCCGATCCCTGGACTAGATCAACCAAACAAATAAACAAATAAAAAAATGGAAGAAGAAATTAAAATAATATCTTTGAATATAAATGGATTAAACTCAGCAATAAAGAGAAGGAAAATATTCAATAAATTAGAGAAGCTAAAATTAGAAATTATATGCTTACAAGAAGTGCATATTAGAAAGCAACATAAAAAACTTTTGGAGCGAATAAAATTAGGTACATTGTATAAAACTTTGGCTTGTCAAAGCAAAAGAGGAATAGCATTTTACATCAAACAGACAATCCAATCCAAACAAATATAGGGGAAAAAGCGAGAATTAACCCTTAATTGCTTCAAGAGTCTAGAATTAGAGGAGGGTTTAGTCTACCAAATTGGGAATTGTATCACCAAGTGGCAATGTTAACTTGGATTAAAGAATGGATCTTATTGAGAAATACAAGACTTTGGAAGGACATGACTTACAACTAGGATGGCATGCTTTCTTATGGTATGGAAAAAATTGGATCCATGGATACTTCCAGAGACATTGTGTAAGGAATAGTTTGTTGGTAGTATGGGAAAGAGTAAAAGAAAAACATTATATGGAAGTATCAATGTGGCTTTCAACAATAGAAGCGTTGACACACCCAAATATGATTAACATGGACAAGATTGTAAGATATAAAGACATTTTAACAGAGAAGGGAGAATTAAAATAGAAACGAGACTTAGAAAAACAAGGGATTGAGATTGACTGGTATACACGGCTGCAGATACAATCAAGATATGATGAAGACTTGAAACAATATGGTTTTAATTTGGGGGAATCAGAGTTGGATCTGATAATGATTGGAAAGGATGAAAGAATGATTAAAAGATTATATAATTATTTGTTGCAAATTAGATTGGAAGATGAAGAGGTAAAAGAGACAATGATAACATGGGCAAAAAATTTGGGATATGCAATAGAATTAGAGAAATGGCAACAACTATGGGAAAGGAATTATAAATTGACAATGGCAACTGCATATAAAGAAAATCTATATAAAATGTTTTACAGATGGCATATGCCACCAGAAAAATTAGCAAAGATGTTTAAGGATGAATCAGCCAAATGTTGGAAATGTTTGCATTTGCCGGGGTCATACTATCATATGTGGTGGTCATGTTTAGAAGCAAAAAATTATTGGTCTAGAATACAGAAATGGTTGGAAGAAATATTACATAAATCTATAGAATTAAAACCAGCAATTTTTTTATTGGGTATTCTCCCAGAAAGATATAGTAAAGAAGATGTATATTTAACTATACATATAATAACAGCAGCAAGAATTGTATTTGCACAAAATTGGAAGACAGAAAAAATTCTGTCAGAAGGTGAAGTAATAAAAAAGATTTTAGACTGTGCAGAAATGAATAGATTAACTTTAAGAATAAGAGGTAAGAGGAATCAGTGTAATTCAAGACATGGGGAAGATTTTATATATGGTTAGAAAAGAAATATGAAGATAAGAGGATAGATAAATGATTTAGATAATAGAAAGTTAAATGAGGGAGAGGATAAAAACGAAATAGAAGCCCAGATGACACCAGGGTAAATGAAAAAGGGGGATGGGAGGGGGGGAAAAGAAAGAAGATAAGAATAAATGTACAATTATGATGATAATACTGATAGATAGAATAAATCTGAAAAGAAATTGAAAGAAAGTATATACTATTAGAATGCAGGAGTTGCTCAGATACCAAACAAGGAAAATATTCCACAGCAAAGAAGATAGAAAGGAGAGAGGAGTAGAGGGTAGGAAAAGGAGAGGGAGGGAGAGGAATGGAAGAAAGGGAAAAGGAGAGGAAGGAAGGGTAGGGGACAGGAGTAGGAGAGAAGATGAGAAGGGGGAAAAGAAGAGAGGAGTGGGGGAAAGGAAGGGGAAGTAGGATGAGGTAGGGGAGGAGGAAGGAGAAAGGAGGGGAGGAGAGGAAGGAGGGAAGGGAAAGAGGAGAAGAAGAAGGTTTGTTGTGAAATGAGGGAAGAAAGGGTAGAAGAGCAACTCCAAATGTAATTAAAATGTCTTATTTTAATGCTTTCTTTAAGGAAAACATGTATATGTATGATTAATTATGTATAAGAAAATGTACATTTTATGTGTATAAGAAATAAAACTGAAAAACTTTCTTTAAAAAAAAAGAATAAGAACAAATATGTTTCCCTTAAAAACTGTATTAGTTATTGGGTTAATGTTGCATATTAAGAAAGCAAAGGTAACATCTACCTGTATGCTTACTGAACCTACAATAAGTGATGCAAGGGTGAAGTTTGTGGATTGTTTTCTTGGGCTCAAGAAGAGATAAAAGTCTTCTGCTGAAGAAACAGAGAAGACATTAATCTTAGGAAAAAAGGCAGTGACAAACATAGACAAGTTCATAAGGTATGAGGACATCTCAATGACAGCAAAGAACGGAACAGTTAAAACAATGGTATTTCCAATGGCAATGTATGACTGTGAAAGTTAGATGTTGAGAAAAAGCAAGAGAAGAAAGATAGATGTATTTGAATTATGGATTTGGAGACAGTTATTAAAGAAATCATGGTCTGCAAAAAGAACAAATCTACCAATCATGAATCAAATAAATTAACTGCTCTCTTGATCAGCAAGCAGGACCTTACATACATTTGGCACATGATGTGAGCAGATGATAGACTAGAAAAAAATACCATGCTTGGCAAGTTTCAGGGAAGTAAATGATAAAATAGAGAGACAGGATCAAAGGATTATAGTATGCAATGTCCTTGGAAACATTTGTCCATAAGTCTTCAGAAGTCAATCTGACTTGATATCACTTAATTCTGCTATTCCAATGGCTGATTTTCATTAAAAACTATCCTTTTTCTGGCCTATCAGCAGTAGTGTATATATAGGTAGAAGAACCAGCAGTGATGTAGTTATTGTCAGTATTGTTAGAGTTGATTGTAGCTGAGCAAAGAACACACAATCTTCTTATTAAACTGTTGTGCATTGGCAAACCAATGTTACTTAGGATGTATCTACTGAGTAGATAAAATATAGAAGAATTCTCTCACCTATCTCACAGGACATTTAAAATAGTCAAATTGGCCTGATTTAGGCTTTATCTTAGATGTGAGTTTGTTGTAGCCTATTTATCTTCCTGAGATGAAAAAGATGGAAACTATGTACTGTAAAGCTGGAATGGACAAGCAGGACTGAAACTAGTTGGCCCATAAATCTGGATGTTTGTTTTTTTTTAAATTTGATTTATATGCCGCCCTTCTCCAGAGACTCAGGGCGGCTTACAATGCATTAAGCAATAGCCTTCATACTTTTGTATATTTATACAAAGTCAGCTTATTGCCCCCACAAACTGGGTCCTCATTTTACCTACCTTAGAAAGGATGGAAGGCTGAGTCAGCCTTGAGCCTGGTGAGATTCGAACTTACCGTAATTGCAGACAGCTGGTGTTAATCACAACGCTTTTTAGTCTGCTGAGCCACCAGGATGTGGTATGATAAAGAAATCTGGATGTGATAAAGTTTTGGTTTTAAAAGTTGAATACGTTCAATAAATATTCTATTCACAAGACCAGCTAGACAGGGAGATGAGGAATTTTTATGCAAGAATGAGATAGTGACCTCAGAGAGATGGTTATAATTTCTTAGACCCTGGAAAGCACTTCAATACAACCTGAGTTTGAAGCATTCACTGGAATGCAGTATAACTAATCTCTTCACCCTAGAAATAACAAAAGTTATATAGCAGCTATGAAACTAGCTTCTGAAGGGAAGCTGACTAGAGTTAGGGAAATTCTGTTACTTCTCTATATAGAAACTATTAACACTATAAAAGCAGGCAGAGTTAAAAAAGAAAAAAGAAACAAAAATAGATGCTTTATCCATGTTTACATACAATAGCTAAAAAAAAACCCCCCAAAAGCAAAACCATCTGCCAAGCTCCAAATACCCGGGAACTATTATTTCTACATTTCTGAGGGAGAAAAATAAAGGAGTAAAATTCTAATAATAGGAGGTATCAACTGCCTTCTTGTTTAATGATATTCAGCTGTTGATAAAGACAACATGGAACTGGATCCCTATCCAGAGTTTCATACAATGGCATCTACCATGTATGTTTTGCGGAATCATTTAGTCACAGTGACAAATGTAACAATAACTTCAATTATGTGATTTCAGGGATATGTTGGAAATATTTTTAATCAGCTTCACTATTGATATCTCATGATAACATTTACTCTGTTCTTTTTAGCTATTCTTGGTGACTGATTTATACACTTAATGCATTTTCATATTGTATTGCCAGATGGATTATTGAGTTTTCAGTTGCATATGTTTTATTTTAAAAATAAAATAAGTATAAGTAAGTATGGTACTATCTGGAGATACATGGAATGATGCTTCCAGATCATGCTCAGTTCCTGGTGATCACAACCCTGCAATTTTGGAGCAACAGTTCAGAAGCAGTTCAACATGCTCTTTTTCTGGGATGTTTTTCAACATCCCAGTGTAACCTACATCCTTGGTATTTCTTGGCATATTTTTGCTCAGAAATCCTATACAAATGAGAAAAATTATGAAAGAACAAAAAGCTCTGACACAACAAACCAGAATCGGAAGAGACCTTGCAGATGGAAGCCAATTTCCCATTCAATGCACAATCTGGCACTTCAGCTGTCTTTTCTATTGATACTAATTCCAGATTTGATGTTTCTCACATGCAAAATTGTAATTAGTTAGTACCTGTGATGACCATTTATGTAGTTCCTCCAATTTATATCTCCTAGTTTGATATTAGACTTTCTAATAAGTATTGGCCCAACCACAGATTTGTACTATTACTATAGATAGATCAGGGACGGAGTGTAATTGCCTCAATTATTTTACTGCTTTAAGGCAAAATAGGATAAAAATGAAGTAGTATGGTTTGCTTAGAACAAAATCTGATCAAAGCGTACCTGTAGAGCAGACATATACCAGATGGGTGAATTTGGGTCAGTCACTCTCTCTAAGACAAACTCACATCACAGGGTTGTTATTGTGGGGAACATCAGGAGGAAGAAGGAGTATTAAAGAGCTGTGGTGGTGCAGTGGTTAGAATGCAGTACTGCAGGCTACTTCTGCTGCCTGCTGGCTGCCTACAGTTCAGTAGTTTGATTCTCACCGGCTCAAGGTTGACTCAGCCTTCCATCCTTCTGAGATGGGTAAAATGTTTGTATGCTGGGTTTGTAAGCTGCTTAGCATTGTGAAGCAGTATATAAGTCTAAGTGCTATTGCTATTATGCCTTGAGTTATTTATAAAAAAAGAACAAAGGGAGGTTAAATCAATCAAGCAAGCAAGCATGTCCAAACTCCTACCAAGATAGAACTAAAGGGGATTCAGACTTAAGCCTTTTCAGTTAAAACTCACTTCCTGAAGAATAAAATCAGCACTACAGCATTAACATTAAAGAAGTTTGTCAATGCCTAGTATTCCTACAGAAGAGCTGCAGTAGCTTATTACAGAAGTGCCCGCAGGGAAGAGAAATGGTAGCAATTGCTGCTTAGATATCACACTTTGGAGGGTATTTTAAGCATTGGGTGAACTGGAATCAAAAACATTTCTCTCCCTGTTTTTCCCATGGGTAGCAGGAGAATTAGGGAAAACGACTCCTTTGGTCCCTGTGAGTTGAATGTATATTCAGCATTTCTTCAAGCCAGCAAACTTTTTGGCTTCTTCAACATTGGATGACCATATAATGAGCACTTTACTGCTGTTGTGTAGTCACGTCCTTAAAAATAAGATAGATGATTGTATCAGCAGCTCATTATGGATGTCATGCAAGGACAGCAAACCTTAGTTAATTAATTTAAGACGTTTGTTTGTTTTTCAAAATAAATATTGATGGAGGGGACAGTTTGTGAATAACTTTACTGGCTTGTGTACCTGGAACTTTGCTTTGAGGGAAGTGAAGAAGCATTTATATTTGCTGCTCCATTTCACACAGGAAAAGCCTTGGGTCTGCCTACAGAGAAATAATCACAGCAATTGGGAGGCAAAAAGGAAATGTTTTCACAGTCGAAATGGTGATGGAGGGAATGTAGAGGATCTTTATTTCAACCAGTGAAAGAAGATGTTATTCTTAAACTCTGCAAAACATACTTTCTATCACCGACCTGTCATCCATTCCTGTGTATAAGCATCATATTTGCTGGAAGATAAAACATTCCTTATTCATCTCACTTTCAATGTGAAATTGGTCCTGCAACCTCAATACATAGGCTGATTTTGCTAGCAATGGACAGCCACCAGTTCATCACCAAGGGTTTTCACAATCTGTCCACGTAGGCACCTCTTTGCAAGACTGGCAGCCACAAAGCTGGACAGAATGAAAATGGATTCTGAATTACCTTGGTCTCCCCAGGGACCACCAGATCTACACAGGTCACGTCTTAAGGCTATTACTGAAAATGTTTGGAAGTTCTGAGAAGGGCTGTCTCCCCTGCAGTCTGATATGTGGATAAAGAGAGAACTTGTGACTGACACTGACACTTTGGAGACATGGTGCTTAGTGACTAAGGGCTGAGGTTGTCTACTGGGCCTTAGCAAATAAATTTCCAAGATATTAGAAAGGAAGTTGGAAAACTCCCAACACTTCAGGCTCTTCCTTTCTTTGGATGGGGTGAGTACATGCCAGAGTTTATTGTCACTCATTAGGTCACCTTGTGCCCTCAGAGGAAGGCTCATAAAATTAACAAAATCTTCCATGTATGGAAAGATAGATAGATCTGGGAGAAGAACCCATCTACACAATATTTTTATGGAGGAATATTCTGGTGTGGAAGTTCAACAGAGGTTATTAGCTTAGTGAGAGATATACTTCAATTTGGGGAATTACCTGAGGACTGGAAAAGAGCTGATGAACTCCATCTTCAAAAAAGGAGAAAAAAAATGAATCCAGGAAACTACAGACCTATTTAGCCTAACAGCAATACTTGGAAAAATCATAGAAAAGATAAGCAATGAAACACCTAGAAGCAAAGAAAGTTATTACAAAATGCCAATATGGGTTTGTCAAAAACAGATCATGCCAAATAAATCTTATTGCATTCTTTGATAAAGGGATTAACTTAGTGGACCAGCAAAATGCTGTGGACATAGTATAATTGGACTTCAATAAGATATTTGACAAAGTAAATTACAACCTACTTCTTGGTAAGATAGAAAACTGGGAGATAGATGTATCACCAGTGGTGAAATCCAATTTTTACTACCGGTTCTGTGGGTGTGGCTTGGTGGGCGTGGAGTGGCTTGGTGGGCATGGCTTGGTATACATGGCAGGGGAAGGATATTGCAAAATCTCCGTTCCTACCCCACTCCAGGGGAAGGATACTGCAAAATCACCATTTCCTCACCACTCTGAGGCCAGCCAGAGGTGGTATTTGCTGGTTCTCTGAACTGCTCAAAATTTCCACTACCAGTTCTCCGAACTGCTCAAAATTTCCACTACCGGTTCTCCGGAACCTGTCAGAACTCTCTCTCTCTCTCCTGCTCCCTCCCTCCCTCTCCCTCTGTGCTTTGTCATGGAAATAATAATTTCCAAATATTTGCTTGTTGCTCAGTGGCTTCCCCAATTAACCAGACAATGGTAGACAAACAATCAGAATTTATTCTGTAATTACAACCATAAACATTTGATATGTGGTGCCTCCACAAATGTGTGAGAATGTATACGTGTGTTAGTTTTAGTCAGACAAAATCTATGGATCACCTCTAGCCTCAATCATATAGTGCCATCTCCATGATTCAAGTATTGGGAGAGGCCTTTGGCAAATTGCATGAGACATCTGGGAGGCAAGAGGATGAACAAGAGCCTTAGGAATTTGCTTTCTGGGAGATCTTTTCAATGAGTTTTCCTGTCTTGCTTCTTGACAGAATCCCTTCATCTTTCATATTTGTTAGTAATTTCAAAATGTATTCCCCAAAATTTATTCCCCAGAGTTGTCAAGGTTTAAAGAGAAGCCTCATGGTGAATTCTTACTGTAATTCCAGATTTGGTCTGAGAAACTACTACAAGCCTGACTCCCCCCCCCCCCAAAAATGCAATATCTCCCTGAGCAACCTGCCTCCTCTATCTGAAATTTGATACATATAACAACTTTATGAGCTTCTATTTCTTCTAAACCCCTCTGATTTAACCATTCTGACTTTCACATGCCCTATTGCATGTCAAGAGCACATGAGTTTATGTGAACATATCTCACACATTGTTTGGAAGAAAACTCAGAGTCAATCTTGCCCAAGAACACTCTAATTTGTAGAATTGATCTTGGCTAAGTGGTTTGGAAAAAGTAATATTCACAAAATCTTAGCCATACATACCATCGCACACATACAATCAAAAACTGTTCTCCTTGGAATATGCAGATTTCTGGCTTCTGGAAAGTTGCTCACTCTGTAGCTAGCTAATACAAGATGGGCTGCTTTGATTTTCCTGGTATTGTGATTGAATAGCAGAATTGTTCAAAGTGTGCTGCTTGCATTTGAGGAGTAGCTGTAATAAGCTGAGCTCAGCCCATGAACCACCAAGTTGCAAGTAACATGCTTTCTGTCATCTGCTGGAGGAGATTGTGGGTAATTACCTTTCCATTTTGTTCCTCTCAGCTGCTGACTTCACTTCAAGTTCAAATATTTGTTGACAGGAAGAAAGGTTTTTAGAGCCATATTGTTAAAATTCTAGTGGCACATTGTCAGGTCAACATGCTGAAACATAAGATGGGAGTTTACATCACAGGAGGGCTGTTGTCATCTTGTGGCTGATAAGGCAATGGTGTAGTGTTAGAACAGATCTTGCAGCAGTGTTAAAAGAAACTGGTCCAGGATTTAGAAAGGTGAGGATGGGGCTGAAAGAAAGGTTGAAACTTGTTGAAGGCATAATATTTAATATATATAATATCGGACTGTAGATTGTCAGAAAAGTGAATGGAAAACAAGCAATTTCTTTATTAGCTCGAGTTACCTTATTTAATTAATAAAACATGTACTCTATATGAATTTAAGAAAGACAAATGCATATTTATCTGTTTAATCTTGCTTTAACAAGTTGAATGAAATTGTAATTAAAACTGCAATGTTATCCACTTGCACAGGTTCATATATAAAAAGGGGTTAGCAACTTTGATATAAATAAGAGGCCATGCTGTGATAAGTCAAAGTGAAGAGTCAGTGAAGATGTCTCTGCTCTGCAGAAAGATGAAGCTATGGAAAAATAATGACCAATCCAAGTGTGGTATAATTGTCTCTTACAATTGTGCTAAGGTGTGGATCTATAAGGGGCACAAAGTTTAACAAATAACAAAGCACATTAATAAAATATTTTACAACTGATCAAACAAGATCATGAAATGTATTGGGAATGTGTTTATTTATTGGAATTAGGGCATTTACCAATGTTGCATTTTGTCAACCACTAGCTTTAAGAATAAACCAGATCTGAGTACAGCTACAGCAATAGCACTTAGAGTTATATACTGCTTCACAGTGCTTTTACAGCCCTCTCTAAATGGTTTACAGAATCAGCATATTGCCCCCAACAATCTGGGTCCTCATTTTACCAACATCAAAAGGATGGAAGGCTGAGTCAACCTTGAGCCCGATAGAATGCCAATGCATTGACTAAGGGCACAGTGAATTACTCAAAAATTAATGGCATTCAATGGTGTTTGCTCCAAGATAAATATATATAGAATTGCAATCTGAAAGTAATTAAAGCTAATATTAAAATAGATGTAAGTTGGTGACAAGCAGTTCCAGTAACAGTATAAAATGGGTTCTCTGCCGATCACATCAACTGTAACTGGATGCTTAAGGTAGATTTATTTGTTTCTGGTAACCATATCTATAATGTGTCCCAAGAAACCTATATGGACCTGTTACGGTACACCATTGCGTGTTTAGCCTGCAAACATAGGGTTCCCTTATGCTTTTCTATCTAAGTACAATAACAAAGTACAATCCTCCTCAGCTTTCTGAGATCAGCTAAGTTCAGCCAGGTTCTGCCACATGTGCTTACCATTAGGATATTTTCTGAAATTCTATCTGCTGGTGAGGAAGCACCATTTAAAATAGTGGATCCTGGGGGGGGGGGGGGGGGGGGAGAGAAAAGGTATTTAGCTACAAAATTGGAAGGGCAGAAGGAAATGGCATTGTTAGTACCGGCAAGCAAGTACAGCTTAGTTGATTTCTTCTATGCTCTGTTATTGACTGGGGAGAGGAAGTACTAATTAACTATTTTGTGTGACCGTCTATGGAGATTCTCAGTTGTCCGGGTCATGGTTGTCCCAAAGGTGTTTTTTCAAAAGGCAACTGGATTTTGTTTTCTGTGATCTATGTAGTCTTGCAAACATGCCTATACTTAGAATGTCTACACACATCCAATCTGCATTTTAAAATGGAATCAGAAGAGTTGGGCGATGGATAACAATATGTATTGCCAGCATTGAGGGGCTAACATGGTCTTTCATTCTGTTTTTGCTATTTCCTAAAACCTGCCTCTTGCTATTAGGATAAATACATCTTGTTTATGTTTTGTAAGCAGTGACAGAAAAACTACAGGTAGTCCTTGACTTATAATCACAATTGAGCCCAGAATTTCTGTTGCTAAGTGAGAAATTTGTTAAGTGAGTTTTATCCCATTTTACGACTTTTCTTGCTAGGTTTGTTAAGTGAATCACTGCAGTTGTTAAATTAGTAACATGGTTGTGAAGTAAATTTGGCTTCCTCATTGACTTTGCTTGTCAGAAGATTGCAAAATATGATCACATGATCCTGGGAGTCTGCAACCATCATAAATATGAACCAATTGTCAAGCATCAGAATGTAAATCATGTGACCACGAGGATGCTTGGTAACTTATGATCACAAGTCATAAGTGTGAAAAATGGTCATAAGTCACTTTTTTTCAGTGCCTTGTAACTTTGAATGGTGACTAAATGAACTGTTGTAAATTGAGGATTACCTGTATTCTTTAGGTGCTCTTTAACTATAATATGATTAGGCTTTTTAAAATCTTTACTTTGATAATAATCCAAGATCTGAACAGTTTTCTAGGCATCTGTAAATACAGAGATAAGCTATAGTGCACAAGGACACTTCCCTAGTTACTGTGCAGTGGCCAAAGCAAAATAAGCATTAGAAGTAGGCTTCTATGAGGAACATGTAGACCTTGCTTTATGCAATTGCTCCCTAAGCATCTACTTTTGTTCTTGGCTGTTCTCTGGGGTTTCAATTTATGTTAGAATCTGACTACACACTTGTATCCAGCACTTTGGATTCTCTCTTGATACCTTGATATTAGGCATGTGTCTATTTTAGATCACCTGATTTTAATCCACACAAATTAATAAATCAATCACAGATCCTGGTTGCATGGTCCCTGGTTCTAACCTGAGACTTGTGTGTCTGAATACACACAAACCCAAATTTAGCTAGTTTAATAAAAATAGTGATTTATATTAAGCCTATTTTATTTTGTCAAGGTGTTAGAGCATGTTGTAATGACCCTACTTTCATGTTTTTTGGAAAAAATCTTTTAGATCCATTTTGATCTGATTTTACTTTTGGTTTAGGGTTAGTTATTTTGGTCACTCAGGAATTGAAATATATGGGAAGATGGGGAAGCAGAAATTGACTAAGCTAATTCCCCTAGACCTTTCACAACATGAAATCCTTAAGTACTCATGCCAGAACAGGCTTGGGAGGCCTCATTTGCAGCCACTGAAAGGTCAGTCTTGGAGGATGGTAGTGCAAAAAGTCTTTAATATCAAGTGATGCAGTATTGCCCATGGGGTGCCCCAATATGTCATCCTGTCCTTTATGAATAATTGTAGTTATATGAAGATCCTGGGACAAGGAATCTGGAGATTTGGACTGAAATTGCTAGTAGAGATCAATCTCTTCTTTTCATTAGTGAAATTGTTTAAACTTGTGATGAGTGTGGGATGTTGTTTTCTTAGTTTTTCTTTCTATTTTTTCTTTCTTTTTTGAACTTCTCTTTCTTTCTTTCTTTTCTTTTCATCTTTTATAATTGTACTTAAAACTTTTAATAAAAATATTATTAAAAAAGAAAAAAGAAATGACCAAGAGATCAAGAATCAACATCATATTCCCAACTTTTGCATATAGGATGTGAATGCTCAGGATAATCAAACTGTTTTGTCCCAACCAAAATCACAAACTAAATTGAAATGAAAACATTTATAAATGTTTTCCTCCAAGAAAGGTAACCATTCATCATTATTCTTTTAAGCATGCCAATCCTAAACAGAGTTTTAGCAACTTAGTAGTTCTTATATTTTCAGGAAATATCTGTATGCATACCGAAATATATGTGTACTAAACTGGAATACTGTCCAGGACAGGTAGACAGAAAAGTGGATTGCATCTTTTTTTATTTTACTGGAGATATAAAAAGCTGTTTTAATGCTCTTAAGTTATTTCATTCAATGTTCAAGTCCTCCTTTCACAACCTTCTTCTCTTTTCTGCCTTGAGGGCTACTAATGTTAGCAGAAGATCTCAAGGAGTGATAGGAATTCCCAGTATCTTGGTGACATTTTTTTTCTGGGGGATGAGATCAGGAATAGTATAGGCTAGGATTTGTTACATAATTCCTGTGAACATTATACAGTATGTAGGTGGGTAGTTGCCTTTCCTTTAAGAAAGCCTACACAGTCCTGTGTGCCCCCACAGATATGCTTACACAGTGCAAACATTAAATAACATGCTGTTCATTCTAGAGAGAAAGTAACTGAAAAACAGTTTTTTTAAAAAAAAATACACATTTAAACAAGATATATATCAAATCTGTAGCAAAGGACAAAAGCCAACTAGACTTCAGAAGAGTATGCTCCCTTCCTTACAGCCAGGAGGTGGCTCTGCAGCACATGCAACAGTGGAAACTCCATTTAATGTGTGATCTAATCGGGCAAAGGCATCTCCCACCGAGTGTGAAAACAGCAAGCAGATGTTTTTCTTTTTGTTTATGGAAATGAGATGTATGAATGGGCCTTGACATATATATGCAAATCTAGCTATAAAAAAGAGAAAGGGCAAAAGAAAATGATATGCCAATTTAAGGTGGATATAAAGTGCATCTGTTATTGTGAAAGAATGTGAGATAGATCACAGAGGCCTGCCTCTCAATTATGCTTATGTAAAACTAGAAGGTGGAGGAGAATTGGGGCTGCTTCGTAAAATAGTTAAAAGAGTGTTGAGAAAGAGGAAGCAAAACTTTGTTTTTCAGAGGAAATGAAGGAAACGACATCTGGCTGGCCACTATTAAAAACAGAATACAAGGAGAAATTCCTTCAACCAGGCAGTTCAAGGTGAATGAAGTATCAATTTGGAATTCTAAAAGATGACACCAAAGTTTACTAAAATAAATTTTAGAACCACGAAGGAGTGCTGCCATTTCAGTTTCTACATTAAAATATGCAAAATATTAATGTGCAAAGGTTGTTCTACCTATCATACAATCTGCAGTAAAGTCTAAAAGGATCTAAAAATGGAATAACTATGTGCAAATATGCATTGCATACTGTAGCTTTGTTATTTAGTACTTTTTGACTATATCATTGCAGTTTATGGGACTACCCTTGAAATTGATTTGAAAATTTACGTGTCAAATTAAACAAGTTAAAGAATATGACCTCCATAATTCTGTGCTTATGATATAGTTTTTAAAAGAACCATTGAACAATGTTATTCATAGCCTAACTGATGACATTTAAGACAAGAAGCAATAGATGTGAAAAAAACTATTATCTTTTAAGATTTCTGTAAATAGTTTAGCAATCTATTGCCTGGAGGATTTTGTATCTGTCCTTCCTTCTTTTGTGAGATTTTTCTAACTCTTTGGGCCAATTTTGGCTTTTCTTGAAAGTCTTAAATGGGTTGGATTCCAAATAGTTTAAAATGTATCTCTCTTCATATCAGCCCACATTCCTGATAAGCATCTTCTCCAAGCATCTGTTTTGATAAAAGGACAATATTGAGTAACAATGGGTAAGGCATCCTCTACAGTTATTATTGTCATTTTTGTTTAGCTTTTTTATTCCATCTTTTTTATTTTTTTAAATAACTCAAGGCTGCAAATCTTATCTAATATTCCTTCCTCCTCCTATTTCCCACAACAACCACCCTATGAGGTGGGCTAAGAGAGAGTGACTGGCCCAAAGTCACCCAACTGGCTTTCCAATGGCACTTGAACTCATGGTCTCCTTGTTTCTAGCCTAGTGCCTTAACCACATGACTTAAGCTCAAACTGGCTTTATCATTATTATTTGCCAGGCAAAAATATTTTTAGCTCACACATTTTATTTTTTATTTGTCAAACTGTTCTGTGATTGTGATTATTATGATCTAAATTAGCCCAACAACCTACTGGATGAAAACTAACAATATAAATATTTTAAATATGTTAAATAAATATCATAGCATCTGGAGAAAGCTATAGGAATTTTACTTTGTTGATGGTGTTAAGCATTTTGTTGAGAGATCCTGCAGTTGGCAAAGAGTAAAGGCCTCAGGAGGGGAAAGACTATTATTTCTTTGGATAAAAAGTAACAGAATGTTTGTGATGTCCAAGCAAAATATTAGAACCACATTTGGCTTATCTGGAAAAGTTACATGGCCATTTCCTTAATTCCTCAGTTTTGAAATCTGAATTGTAAAAAGTCTGAACTTCCAGGATTTTCTGATGCTTACACAGATTTCTCCATTGCTCATGAGCCAATCCAAAAAGAGGCTCTCATATAAAGTCTGCATATTTATAAATGCCATGTATTTGCTGGAGGTTTCTGAAAGCATTACACACAACCTGTCAGAAAGTTCTGGTATAATGAAACAAATGTAACCATAACTAATTGGGGTTCATTTGCTCATCTCTATTATATTAATTAAAGCCACATCCTAGCCTCTTACAGCAACGAGTGGTGCAGGAAATAAAAAACAATTTAGATATGCACATTTGATTATTAAAATTATGCTTTTTATATTTTTAAATACACGTATATTTACATGTATTTAAACAAAAACAAAAAAAAATGCTAAAGGCAAGTTTTATAAAATGTGATATTGATTTATATTCCTGTCCCTTTAAAAAACACATAAAGATATAAATTTAATGAAGAACTGAATGGATTCAGTCAGAATTACCTTTTCTTTAAAAAAGCATTGTAGAGCTATAAGGAATTTTCATGGGTTAGAAGTTAGGTATACCTACAATTTAGTGTGTTGAAAGAAAAATTTTCATTTTTCTAGTTCTAAAGAGAAAATCTATGAGAAAAATCATTTGCCTTTTAGAAATTTGTTGGTTTATTTTCTTTTCTTTATTTATTTGTCAAGCATATATAAGATAACAAGTAAAAGTATAAATATACTTTGAATACATGAAAAGAGTAAGAGTAAAAAGGAATATTAGGACAGGGACAGTAGGCATGCTGGTGCACTTATGCACGTCCCTTACAGACCTCTTAGGAATGGGGTGAGGTCAACAGTAGACAGTTTAAGGTTAAATTTTTGGGGATTTGGGGAAGAAACCACAGAGTCAGGTAGTGCATTCCAGGTACTGATCACTCTGTTACTGAAGTCATATTTTCTGCAATCGAGTTTGGAGGAGTTTACCTTGAGTTTGTATCTATTATTTGTTTGTGTATTGTTGTGGTTGAAGCTGAAGTAGTCATTGACAGGTAGAACATTGTGGCAGATAATTTTATGTACTACACTTAGGTCAGACCGAAGTTGGCATAGTTCTAAGTTGTCTAAGCCCAAAATTTGAAGTCTGGTGGCATAAAGTATTTTATTGCGGGTAGAGGAATGGAGGACTCTTCTCGTAAAATATCTCTGGACTCTCTCAATTGTATTTATGTCTGATATGCAGTGCATGTCCCAGACAGATGAGCTGTATTTGAGAATTGGTCTAGCAAATATTTTGTATGCTCTAATTAGTATTACAATATTACCAGAGAAGAAGCTACGCAAGATTAGGTTAACAACTCTTAATCAGTGGTGAAATGTAAAATTTGTTACTACCGGTTCTGTGGGCATGACTTGGTAGTGGTTGTGGTAATGTGCCTGGGTGGGCATGGCCAACTCTTTTTTTTTACTTTTAAAAACATTTTTTCTACAACCTCTTTGGCTGAAGAGGTTATTTGAGATTTCAAGTTGCCACTTGTTAGACCAATCTGATACACAGTCAAGGTCTTTTTGAAGGGTAGTTGCATTGTTGGTGGTATTGAATAGTTTAACATCGGCAGTGAAGAGAACACAGTTGCCTTTAATATGATTGCAAAGGTTGTTTATGTAAAGTATGAAGAGTATTGGACCTAAAACACTGCCTAAAACACCACTATTAACAGGTATAGGATTTGATAGAACACTTCCTATTTTGACCACTTGTTGTCTGTTTGAAAGGAAGGCAGCTATCCATTCATGTAGGAGTCCAGAAATGCCATAGGACCGTGATGGCAAATCTATGGCATATAGAGCCATATCAGTGGGCACGTGAGCATTGCACTAGCTCAGCTCCGGCATGCGTGTGCATACTGGCCACCTGATTTTTGGGCCTTCCAGGTCCACCGGAAGTTGGCAAATGGGCCATTTCCAGCTCTGGAGGGCCTTCTGGGGGGATGGGGAAGGCAATCCTCAGGCTCCTAGAAAGGCTCTGGAGCCTGGGGAGAGTGAAAAATGGGACTTCCAGTCCCACCAGAAGTCAGCAAAGAGCCATTTCTGGCCTCTGGAGAAAGATTGATACAAAAGGCAATTAAGGAGGTAATTGGCTTTGCCCCCTACTCTGGATACCTCTGGCCAGGGACTTGCACCCCCTGCACCCCTGGATCCTATCCCTTCCACTGTGCCTAAGGATCCTCCTCAGACTCTCCCCCCTTATCTCCTGATGTGGGCGACTATGCTTTTTCTCTCCAAGGGGAAGTTCGAGAGGTTCTTTTTGGGGCCCAATCTGAGCCCACCCCACCCAGGGCGCCTGATATTATCTCTCCCCTGCCAGTAGAGCCCCCTGCATTGCAGGTCCCTTCTGGGGAGGGCATTTCTACCAGCAATATCTCTCCAGACCTGGTTACGTTCATTCAGGATGCAATACAAAAAGGGGTTCAGGCGGAATTACAGCGCCGAACCTCTTCGTGGCTTTCAGGCTCTGCCTGTTCCCACATCGAGGTGGAGGGCTCTCATCTAGATGAGGGCCAGGTTCCAGCTGGGGTTGCAGCTATATCAGTCACTTCCACCAGCCAACCCTCTGTTACAGAGGAAGAGGCACAGGACAGGGATCTCTCTGATGGTGAAGACTTGGCTCCTGATCAGCCATCATTCGTGGGCCTCTTCAAACCCCAACAATTTAGCATAAGGCAAAACTGACTACCCGACTGGGAACACCCCAACCCTTTCCATCTGAGGGGGTGGACTTTGGGTCCTCTCTTCAAGGAACCAGTGATCAAAACGGAGGAGATCCCGGGGCCTAAGCTTTTTAGGGAGGTGTTAAAGAAACAGTGGTTGTCTCCCTCCTCGGGGCCTAACCCCAATCAGCTGGACAGACGACTTTATAACCTTGCCCCAGAATTGGCTAATCTTCTCCAAATTCCAGTCATGGATCCTCCGGTGGCGGCTCTGTTTGCTTCCTCCAACCTGGCTGGTTCACCTGAGGACAGCCTCCGGCCGGAGGACAAATGGCTCGAACAATCCTTAGTAAAGACACATCAGGCCTCAGCCTGGGCAGCTAAATCTGCCATGGCATCATCATTTTTCAACAGGGCGTCCATTTTATGGCTCCGCCAGATGCAGGATAGGCTTCCCATTTCGGATACCAGGTCCCATCAGGACCTTAATAAAATTTTAGCCGTCCTGGAGTTTTCCGTGGACGCTACTCTTTTTTTTTTTTTAATTGAAAAAGTTTTTTAAAGTTTTTACAAAAATTCCCCCCCCCCCCAACCTCCCCAACTCCGGCTTCCCCAAGCAAGTACAAAATATAAAGTACAGCAAACATAATAAAAACACATAAAAAAAAAGCTATCTATAAATTTAACTCCCACACTTCACATAATCATGAAACAATTACATAAAAGAAAAGCAAATCTTCTTCTTTCTTCTTCTTCTTCCCAACCTTACACAATTAAAATCCACTTACAATTGAAGCACTTAATAAAGCAATCCAACAATACAAAGACTAAACCTATTATTAATCATTTTAACCAATTAGCTTCATTATTAATTTAAAACAAACAATTATATAAACCCTTTTTCTGTCCTCCGATTCTGGACCATTAAAGTCCAATTATAATTACAGCTTAAGAATCTTTTCTAACTAGAAACAAAACTTAATAATCAATATTTAATAATCATTTCCATAGAATCCAATTATAATTAGGATACGTTAAAAAAGAAAAAAAAAGGAAACCGTTTTCTGATTAAAGACAATACTTAATAATCAAGCCTATTATCAGTTTAGCAATACATTTTCTTCCATCCTCCAATTTTAAAGCATTAAAGTCCAAACACTTTAACAAAATAAAATAAAAAAAACATTTTCTAACTAAAAAGACAACATTTAATAATCAGACCTGTTATTAGTTTAGCAATACATCTCAATACATCATCTATTTAAAAACTACATCTATCATTTAGTCCTTCTTCATACGATGTTAAACCAGATCTCAGTCTTCTTGATTAATCCCATCTTCCAACAGTGTATATAGTATCTTCAGTTACCATCTGCCCCCTTGCATTAAAAAAAAAGTTTCTTTATATAAACACCCCCCCGAGTGACTTTTATATTTATAATCCACATGGTATCTGACAAATTCAACCACGATATAATCCCATCTCATTGATATTGTAAAAAGAAAAAAAAAGGAAAAAAATTGAATTATTTGATACCACTCCATAGGCTACTATAAAGTCCTTCAACTAGATTATTAAAGTCATCGAATGTGTTCAGGCAGCCACCAGATCTCCTGCAATTACCCTAGACCTTTATCTTCTTGCCATGTAGCTATTAAAAGAACTCAAGTTCACTTATCATGTTCAATAAGACTTCTACAATAACAGTTAAATTCCTCTTTATTACAGTCTTTGATAAAAGGTTCCAATTCACTCAGGCCAAGGCTTGCTCCACAACCAAAAACATCGGTATTGCAGTGATCTGTTTATTCTTCTCAAAAGATTCCAGTATATCTATGATTTTGCCTTTCACCTCCCGTATCACTTAAATAGCTGGCAATAAACTGTTGGATGTTTCAAAAGTTCAAAGTCTATAAACACTTAAACAAAACTTTTTATGGACCATCATATCATCAGTGAGGGATTCATCTCCACTCTTTTTTCCTTTTTTTTCCTCTTTTTTTTACGGACCTTTTTCTTGACTCTGATTCCTCTGCCTTTTTTTAGTCTAATACACTCTTGCAATTTCTGAAGTTGTTGTCTGCCACATAATTTTCGCAATACTGTATCTTCCACTGGAAACAACTTTTCAACTGCAGTTGAGACTTTATAAAAAAAATGTAAAATTCGATTTGGTATCTCCAGAAACCCAAAAGCTCCCAGAGATTTTTCCATCTCTTTCTGCAACACCTCCATTTTATTTTCCAAAATCCCTACAGGCTGTTCTCTTTCTTCTGCCAGCTCTTCATTCAACACCTCACTATTAGGTATCAATACAGTATCTTCAATTGTTTCATTATTTCGAACTTGAAAAAGGTTATCAATTCTTTCCAATAAGGCAGAGGTAATTGAGTTCAAAGCTTCTTCAACAAGGTCAAACCTTATTTGTGGGATAACTATCCCAGCAATATTTTCAAAGGAACCAGCCATCTTGCCCCCCCTTCTTCTTCCCTTTCCAAGAGGACAGAATAGAACAAAAGGGGGGAAAAAAGGTCTTTCACTTTAAACTTTTTGTTACTGCTTCAATTGTCCCAATTATTTCAATCCTTGGTTAATCCACTTTTTAAAACAGAATCCTATACTTCAAACAGGGGCTTTATCAGTATTTTTTTTAACTTTCACTTCTTCACGCCCCGTTAAAGCTAGAACGCCATTTTACTTTCTCTTTCTTCCCATAGGAGTTAAAGAAAAAAATAATAATTCTTTAAAAATAGTATACAAATACTTGCAATTCCAATTCCTCGCATGCTTGCTCGGCCAGTTGATGTCAAATGTAGCTGTTTAAAGTTGTTTAATGGGGTGGCCGCGGCATCTAGTTCTGACAGGGAAAAACTTCCCCGTCAGAGTCATCCCAGGTCCAGAGCTTTGACAGGCTTCACGGGGAGCTCTCATCTTCGAGCACCAGATTATTAGCAAAATCTGGTGCTCTTAGGGAGCTCTACCCCACCCGTCTGCTCTCCTTCCCCCCTTCTTCCTGGGGGGAAAGATTCCAAACCGCAAGACAGCCGATTTTCGCTGTTCTTGCGATTCTACGGAGTCTGGGGCTGGCGCTTCGCAAAGAAGCGTCTGGCGATGCCGGCGGCACAACCGGAAGCCCCGTGGACGCTACTCTTAATTCGTCCCATTTTGCGGCTAAAGCAATTGGTTCCTCGGTGACTTCTCGCTGATTGCTATGGCTCCGCAATTGGCAAGCGGATGCCAAATCAAAGTGGCGCCTGGCCACCTCCCCTTTTGAGGCCCCTTCTTTCTTTGGGGCCCCCTTGGAACCACTTCTAATAGAAACCAAGGACAAGAGGCGTATCCTTCCTAATGTTTCCAGGAGATCGGAACAGCAGGCCTCGGCAGCTCCATTTCATTCGTTTCGTCCCTTTGAATCCCCTTTCTTGGGAACTCAGTCACCTAGGGCCTTCCAGCCCCGCTCCCGACTCCCAGAGCACCAGGGCCTCCAAAACCAAAGAGGGCAATTCAAGCACCCCTTCCGAGGGGGTCGTGGTTGGCCATTCCACAGGTCTCGATAACTGCACGTCCGGACTTCCCATTGGGGGCTGCCTGGCTCCCTTTGCCAGCCAGTGGGAAGCCACTACATCGGGTGCTTGGGTCCGGGAGACGATGCGGTGGGGCCTCTCCCTGGAATTCCTCTCCACTCCTCCCGACAGTTTTCTCCAATGCCCCCCTTCTTGGGATCAGCAGAAACGGCTCCTGTTGGAAGCGGCCATCCATCATCTCTTAGATATCTGGGCCATTGAGCTGGTTCCACAAGAGCAGCATGTACAGGGCTTTTACTCCCACCTGTTCATCGTTCAGAAATCCTCGGGAGGCTGGAGAGCCATTCTTGACCTCAAGTCTCTGAACCGCTGGATTGTCTACCGGCGGTTTAAGATGCAGTTCTTCCAATCCATCTTGGAGGGCATCAGAGTAGGGGACTTCCTCTCATCCATTGACTTGACGGAGGCTTATTTACACGTCCCCATTTAGCTTATGCTAAATTTCTCCAGTTTTGTCATGCGGGTCGCCACTACCAGTATTGTGCCCTTCCATTCGGTCTCTCCTTGGCCCCCCGAGTTTTTACAAAATTGACGGCTGCTCTTGCAGCTCACCTCTGAGCTATACCGATTTACATCCAATGCTATCTGGACGACCTCTTCATCCAGTCAAGCTCGGAGGCTCGGGCACTTCAGGATCTGGACGCAACCCTCCAGGTCCTGACGGCTCATGGTTTCTCTTTTTCCCCCCCCAAGAAACTTCTTTTTTTTTTATTGAAAAAGTTTTACACATACAAATTTTTCCCCCTTTCCCCCCCCTTCCCCGACATTATAAAAATACATTTGCAAAAAATATAATTCCCTCCCAATCCCACCCTAACCCTCCCCCACCACCCCTTTCCCTCCCCTCCCCCTTGACTTCCACTATATGCAATGCTAATAATTCCAAACAATATATATGTTATACATCCCTACTTTTTCTCTATTTACTAACTCATCAATCAATCCCCCTCAGCTGAAAGCTACATAATATTTTCTAGTCTGATATTTATTCTGTATGTAATCAATCCACTTTTTCCATTCCTGTATATAATTCTCATGTGTCTGGTCTTTTAAAAAAGCTGAGATCTTCACCATTTCTGCAAATCCAGCCATCTTCTGAGTCCATTGGTCCACAGTCAGTAGGGCATCATTCTTCCAATATTGAGCAATCAACAACCTAGCTGCTGTCACCATATACAAAATCAATTTTGTTTCTCCCAGTGTAAAGTCCTTAACTATACCTAATAGAAATAATTGCGGAGAGAATTGTATTTTTTTCCTTAAAACATTTTGCATTACCCACCAAATTTTTATCCAAAAAGCCTTCACTTTCTTACAGGTCCACCAAATATGATAATATGTAGCATCTAAACACTCACATCTCCAATATTTTGGTTGAACATTAGGGTACATACAAGACAATTTCTTGGGATCTAAGTGCCATCTATAAAACATTTTATAAAAATTTTCTCACAGATTCTGTGACTGTGTAAATTTAACATTCTGAACCCATATTTTTTCCCAAGTATCCATCATAACTGGTTGAGAAAAATTCTGTGCTCATTTAATCATACAATCTTTAACTAACTCATTTTCTGAATCCCTTTCTAACAAAACATTATAAATTCTCTTAATATGCATTGGACCTATCTCTTTTATCTGTCTAACCAATTCCACCTCATATTCCATTAAACCAGTTTGTTGATCTTCTTTCCATCTCATCTGCAATTGGTTGTACTGCAACCGAGTCAAAGAAATCTCTTCTTCCAACAGCATTTCCAAAGTCTTCAACTGTCATCTGCCCCCTTCAGCATAAAGTAGCTCTTTATATAACCCCCCCCCAAGTGAATTAATATTTGTATTCCACATGGTATCAGCAAGATCCAGCCAAAACGGAATCTTATAATCCCACTTAGTTCGGTGCTTCTTCCAAATTCTCATCAGGGCATTTCTAAGTATATGACTATTAAACACTTTATCCACTTTATTATCATAAAATAGGTATGCATGCCATCCGCAAACAAGGTCATGACTTTCTATATTCAGCAATTCAGTCTTGGTTTTTCCAAACCAATCACTTATTTGTGTCAATGCAGCTGCTTCATAATATAATCGAAGGTTTGGAAGTCTAAGACCACCCCTCTCACGAGTTTCTTGCATAATTTTCAGTTTCACTCTCGGTTTTTTTTCATTCCAAACAAATTTATTCACTCCTTTTTGCCATTCTAGCAATGGTTTGTCTGATTTGAGCACCGGTATCATTTGAAATAAGAAGATAAATCTAGGTAAAACATTCATTTTTACTGCTGATATTCTTCCAAGTAAAGATAACTGCAGTTTCTTCCAAATTTGCATATCTTTTTGTATCTTTTGCCACAGAACCTCATAATTGTTTTGAAACAGTTTTGTATTTGAATCTGCGACTTGTACTCCTAAATATTTGATCTTTGAAACAATTTCAAAACCTGCCACTCTTTCCAGTTCCTTTTTTTTTTGCTCTCTGTCAAATTTTTAACAATCATTTTAGTTTTTTTCTGGTTCAATCTAAAACCAGATACCATGCCATATTCTTCTATAATGTCCTTCATCTGAATTATTGATTTCATTGGCCGTGTTAGGGTAACAAACAGATCATCTGCAAATGCCCTAGTTCTGTAGTCCTTTTGCCTTATAACTATTCCATTCAAAGAGTTTGGATCCCGTATTGCATTCAATAAGACTTCAAGAGTTAAAATAAATAATAGTGGGGATAATGGACAACCTTGTCTTGTACCTTTTTGTATATTAAAATTGGATGTTAAACTTCCATTGATAATAAGTTGTGCAGATTGTTCATGATAAATTGCTTCAATCGCCTGTATAAACCGTTCCCCCAAGTCCATTTTTTTCAAAGTCTTAATTATAAAATTCCAATTCACTCGATCAAAGGCTTTTTCCGCATCCAAAAAAACCAGCACTGCAGAGATCTGTTTATTATTATCTAGATAGTCCAATAAATCTATGATTTGCCTGACATTCTCCTTCATATATCTGCCTTCAATAAATCCTGCTTGATCATGATGAATTACCTTTTGAATAACTGGCATCAATCTGTTGGCCAATACTTTTGCAAAAATTTTATAATCTGTATTTAAAAGAAATATTGGTCTGTAATTTTCTGGTTTCTTGGGACCTGATTCTTCTTTCGGTATCAATGAGACAAAGGCTGTTTTCCACGAGGAAGGTATCTTACCTCCTAGTTGTATATTACAAAATAAGTCTTTAAGATGCTCAATCATTCCCTCTTGTAAAGTTTTATAATAAACTGCGGTTAGGCCATCCGTCCCTGGAGCTTTAGCTGTTTTCAGTTGTTTTATGGCAAAACTAATCTCCTCAACTGTTATCAATTGTTCCAAATTTTCCTTTTGAACTGATGAAACCTTTGAAACTCTCTTTTCTTCTAGATATTTATCTATAAAACTGTTCTGTATATTATCTTTAGCATATAACTTGGTATAATAGTCCAAAAAAGCCTTTTTAATTAATTCTTGTTGATAAACTTCTTTACTGGCATACTCAGTACTATCAATAATTCGTGTAGTTGATTGTTTCCTCAAAGTATAAGCCAACCATCTGCCCGGTTTATTAGCATTAGTAAAAGTGTTATGCTTTACAAATTGTAAATTAGTTGCTGTTTGATCTGCTATAAGCATTTGAAATTGATCCTTCAAAAGTTTTATAACTGTTTGCAATTTTCCATCTGCTGGTTTTTGTATCAATTGTTGTTCTTTCTTCTTTATCTCACTTTCCAACTGTAGTCTCTTTTTCTGCTGATTCTGTCTATGTTTAGAGTTCATTTGAATTAGTACTCCCCGCATATATGCTTTGCCTGCATCCCAGACTATTTCAATAGGGGTACCTTTATTCAAATTCAGTTTAAAAAACTCCTTTAAATGCTTTTTAAGTTCAATTATATTTTTTTCATATCTAAATAAGTTCTCATTTAGTCTCCAGGATCTTCTTTCTCTTTTACCCATCTCAATTTCCATCCAGACCAGACTATGGTCAGTCAGAGTCCTAGGAAATATCTTTGTCTTCTTAACTTTGGGAAGTAAATCAGTAGTTAACAAAAAAAAATCTATCCTGGAAAAGGATTTATGCCTGTCCGAGTAGAAAGTAAAGTCCAATTCGTTTGGGTTGTGAACTCTCCAAATATCTTTCAATTCCAAATCCTCTTGCATTTCAAAAAAGGCTTGTGGTAACTTAATCCCTAATTTAGCGGTACTTTTTAAATCTTTTTTAGGTTGAATTACTCCGTTCCAGTCCCCCATTATTATAATAGTTGTATAATTCCATTCCAAAATTTTTAAATGAAGCATCTTATAAAAATTTTCCTGTTGCTGGTTTGGAGCATATATTCTGACCAACAAAGTTGGGCCATTATCTGTAATAAGTTCAATTGCAATATATCTTCCACAGTCGTCTGTTTCTATAATTTTAGCTAAAAGTCTTTTATTTATATAAATCACCACACCATTCTTCTTTTCCGAATTTGAGGCAACAAATTGCATTCCCAATCTTGAATTTATCAAATATTTCTGATCTTGCAATTTTATATGAGTTTCTTGCAAACAAATAACATCATTATGAAATTGCTTCAAATAGTGAAATACCTTCCTTCTTTTTTGTGGAGAGTTCAATCCATTAACATTCCAAGACAAAAATTTAAGTGCCATTTGATCCAGTCTGGAGTTTTGAGAGCAATTGCTGAAGATTCTTTTCCACAGAAATAATCTTCGGTTTAGCTCCTCCCATGACTTCAGCTTGCTGCTTTCCTTTAGCTCTCTTTTCTCGTTGTGGTTTGTATTGTTCCTGTTGCTGTGCTTCCTTCATTTGTCTAGACATCGCTCTAGTTATGCGTTGCTCTTCCAATTTACATGTTCTCAATTCAAGATCCAATGCCTCCTCTGTAATAGTTTTAGATGTTTCTTCCAAAGGAAAAATTTCAAGTGGTGAAAAGGGTCAACCACAACACCACCTACAGCTCCCTGTGCCTCTCTTGCCTCCTTTTGCGACTGCTTTATATGTGCTTCAATTTCTTGATCAAACTCAGCTTGTAATTGAGCATCCTTATCTATTGGTGAAGATGTACATGGAGGAGGAGAGCCCGCTTTCAAAACATTATAATAAAATTCTTCTGCTTTTGCAATTGTATTAAGGCGGTATCTTACTCCTCGTATCCTCAATATTATACCTATTGGAGCATCCCATCTGAATTGTATATTCTGTTTTTTTCAGTTCTGCCACCAAAAATCCAAAATCCTTTCTATCTCTTAACATTTTAGGTGGTAATTCTTTGAAAACTCCAATCTCAACTCCATCAACTAGAACAGCAGTGACAAATGAATTTTGCAAAATATCATTTCTTATTCTCCTATCTGTAAAATATATCACCACAATTGCCTTTGTACTGCCACACGAGAATTAACTCTGTAAGCCTTGTCAATCTTACATAGAACTTCGCCAGGTTCAACCTTCAGTAAAACTGCTAAAGCATCAGCAGAAATTTTTCTAAGATCTTCCCTGCTGTTCTCTTTTATACCTCTGAGTCTAATAGCAAATTCCATTGACCGAAATTGCATCATAGTAATCTCATTTTCATTTTTTTGTGTTATTTCTTCAACCTCTGTGATTCTTAAATCAGATTCTTTAAATTTAGTCTCCACATCTGAGGCAAGATTATCCACTTTTTTATCAATCTGCAACACTACCTCAGACAGGCCTTTAACTACTGTTTGGATATCTTTGTTGACTGCATCAAATTTTTCTTTAATAATTCCTTTGACCTCCTGTTCTGATCTCTTAATTTCTTTAATAATAATATCGTGAGAAGTCTCTTCCTTTGTCTGAGCTTGCAGCTGCGCTGTTTGAGGCTGCTTCTGCTTGTGAGTGGGGGAATCCCCCCCTGCCTGCTTTGTTGACATTTTGCCTCTTAAAAATTTTCCTTTTCCAGTACAAATTCTAGCAACTCTTCCCAAAAATTTCTCCAGATTCAATCAGGTCTATATCTGTTGTGTCCTTATTTGGGCATCCGCTCGGGGATTGGCAGATCCACCGGCGGGAGATTCAAGTAGCTGTCATTGGACAGCTACCCTGCCGGAGCACTATAAAAAGGGCTCCGGCAGCACAGTTTCTTGTCTTGTTCTGAGCTGAATAAAGTCACTGAAAAGACCCGAGCTGTCGCGTCTTGCTTTCCCTGCACCGATCTAACACTGGCGACGAAGGACTGAACCAAGCACGAACGGCACAGCACGAAGGTACATCGACGAAGCTAAGCAACCTGAGCTGTAGTCACTCACCGAAGGTCCGCAGCAATGGCAAACCCAGAATCCGCATTGCTGACGCTGACCCCCTTCCAGCCAGGAAGAGAGATCTGGACTCACTACATGATCCGCTTTCGCCAATTCCTGAAAGGCAATAACATCAGGAATGCCGACGACGAAAGACAGAGGGGATTGTTCCTGGCGCACTGCGGCCCCGAGGTCCTCGCGATGGCCATCAACCTCGTTTCCCCCCGGGACATCGAGGACCTACCATGGACCGACCTGCAACGCATCCTGCAGGAACACTACGCGCCAACAGAGACACCGGTGGCTAACCGCTTCAAGTTCCAGCAGAAATTCCAGAAAGAAGGTGAGACAATCAAGGAATTCGTGGCCTCCCTACGCCAGTTAGCGGTCAGCTGTGATTTCGACAATGTGGACAATGCAATCGCTGACCGCATTGTGTTTGGCATGAGGGACAGGGCTCTCCAGAAGAAGTTCTTGGGAAAAAAGAAGCTGGTGCTCAAAGAGGTGATTGAAGAAGCCACGGCCGCAGAAACGTCCGAGAAAGCTGCAGCCGCGATGCACCGAGCTAAGGGCATCAACAAAATCCGGAGAGCCCAAACATCCTCAACCGAAGACTCCACAGCCGGATCGGAGTCAGAAGGAGAAGAAGAGGTACACAAAATATCCAGACCCCCCGGGCGAGAAACCGCGAAAAATCCCGATCGATGGGAGCGTTGCGGCAGCTGCAAAGGGGACCACCCCAGAGCAACATGCAGATGGAGGGATGCAACGTGCCGACGCTGCAACAAGAGGGGGCACATTGCAGAGGCCTGCAGAGCAGCTGAGCCAGAGGCCGAGCCATACGGATACCGGAACAGAGAAAATCGGGAGGACAACGCGAGGTCATCTAGACGGGCCTCATACCAGCCCAGACGAGGGGGAAACGACGGAAACCGGAAAAGAGCGGTACATCAAACAACAATCCATTTCACGGATGAGGAGGAGTCCACCTCCAAGTGTCTGGTGACTGTGCACGTGGAGGGGTCTCCCTGTTCAATGGAGGTAGATACGGGCTCGATCTACTCCATTATGGACTGGAAATGGTTAAAGAGCCTGAAGCCAGGCGTGCAGAAAAAAGACCTCAAACCACTACGTTCCAGACTGATTGATTTTGGGGGAAACCCCATAGGTGTACTGGGCAGAACCTCCATCAACGTGTCCTTCAGAGCATTCCAGGGGGAGCTCCCTATTACCATCGTCGACCGCAGCCGCCCTACCCTGCTGGGTATGGAATGGTTCCAGCCGCTAGGACTCAAAATTCAAGGGGTCAACCAAATTAGAAGGGATGAACTCGACTCACTCCTCGAAGAGTTCCAGGAAGTCTTCGACGGTAAGCTGGGGAAATTTGTGGGGAAGCCGATTTCCTTAAATTTAGATAAGGGGATTACACCAATTAGGCATAAGCCCCGCCGAGTTCCGTTCGCCTTGAGGCACAAAGTAGATGCTCAGCTAGATAAGCTGATAGCCCAAGGCATACTGGAGCCGATCGATCACGCGGCATGGGAGACGCCCATTGTGACCCCCATGAAGCCTGATGGATCGATAAGGATATGCGCAGATTATAAAATTACCATAAACCGTGCCCTCCAGCAGAGCACATATCCGGTCCCAGTAGTGCAACATCTGTTGCACTCACTGGGAGATGGTTCCATATTTGCAAAACTGGACCTGGCCCAGGCTTACCAGCAATTGCCAGTGGACGAAAAAACGGCAGAGGCGCAAACCATTGTCACTCATAGAGGGGCTTTTAAGTGCAACCGACTCCAATTTGGAGTAAGCGCAGCCCCGGGCATCTTCCAATCAATGATGGAACGCCTTCTCCAAGGCATTCCAGGGGTGGTGCCTTACTTTGACGATGTGCTTAGATTGGGCCACTCTAAGACCCAATTGCTTGAACGTCTAAAAACGGTATTGCAACGCTTCAAGGAAAAGGGTCTGAGAGTAAGGAAGGATAAATGCATCATAGGGGTACAGGAGGTCGAGTTCCTGGGCTATTTAATCGATGGCACAGGCATCCACCCCACCAAATCAAAAATAAAAGCTATTCAGGAAGCTCCAGCCCCCAAAAATAAAATGGAGCTTCAGGCCTTCTTGGGATTGCTGAATTTTTACAGCGCATTTCTTAAACAGAAGGCAACAGCTGCTGAGCCATTGCATCGTCTGCTGGGGAAAGCGGTTCCGTGGAGATGGGAGAAAGAGGAGGAGAGGGCGTTCAAGGCCGTGAAGAGTCTTCTCTCATCTGACAGCGTGTTAATACAGTATAACGAGACGCTACCACTCCTGCTAACCTGCAACGCATCACCATATGGGATAGGGGCAGTACTCAGCCACCAGCTGCCAAATGGGAAGGAAGCCCCCATTGCCTATTTCTCGAAGACCATGTCCAGTGCTGAGAGGAACTATAGTCAGCTGGACAAAGAGGCATTGGCCATCGTGGCAGGCACCAAACGCTTCCACGAATACCTGTACGGCAGAACTTTCACAGTAATAACGGATCATAAGCCGTTGTTGGGACTATTGGCAGGGGACAAACCTACCCCGGCATACATGTCGCCCAGGATGACCCGCTGGGCGATATTCCTAGCCGGATATGACTACCGGTTAATCCACAAACCAGGCGCATCCATTGGGAATGCTGACGGATTAAGCCGGTGCCCATCCATGGAACCAGTGGAAGACCCCGCAGCAACCACCAGCCTGCTCCACATTGACACAGACAAAGACTGCCCAGTGACATCAGCTGATGTGGCAGCCCACACCCAGAAGGACCCAGTACTCAAAAAGGTCCTATCCTGGGTCCTGCGAGGCTGGCCCACCGAAACAGCAGCAGACGAATACAGCCCATTCGCGCGGAAGCAACAGGAGCTGTCCACAATGAAAGGCGTTTTGCTATGGGGAGACCGGGTGCTGATTCCGACCGCGCTGAGGAAAAGGATGCTTGCTACACTTCACAATGGACACCCT
>WNWU01000089.1:558406-574298 GCA_012654045.1 Ptyas mucosa
CCACCCCTTTCCCTCCCCTCCCCCTTGACTTCCACTATATGCAATGCTAATAATTCCAAACAATATATATGTTATACATCCCTACTTTTTCTCTATTTACTAACTCATCAATCAATCCCCCTCAGCTGAAAGCTACATAATATTTTCTAGTCTGATATTTATTCTGTATGTAATCAATCCACTTTTTCCATTCCTGTATATAATTCTCATGTGTCTGGTCTTTTAAAAAAGCTGAGATCTTCACCATTTCTGCAAATCCAGCCATCTTCTGAGTCCATTGGTCCACAGTCAGTAGGGCATCATTCTTCCAATATTGAGCAATCAACAACCTAGCTGCTGTCACCATATACAAAATCAATTTTGTTTCTCCCAGTGTAAAGTCCTTAACTATACCTAATAGAAATAATTGCGGAGAGAATTGTATTTTTTTCCTTAAAACATTTTGCATTACCCACCAAATTTTTATCCAAAAAGCCTTCACTTTCTTACAGGTCCACCAAATATGATAATATGTAGCATCTAAACACTCACATCTCCAATATTTTGGTTGAACATTAGGGTACATACAAGACAATTTCTTGGGATCTAAGTGCCATCTATAAAACATTTTATAAAAATTTTCTCACAGATTCTGTGACTGTGTAAATTTAACATTCTGAACCCATATTTTTTCCCAAGTATCCATCATAACTGGTTGAGAAAAATTCTGTGCTCATTTAATCATACAATCTTTAACTAACTCATTTTCTGAATCCCTTTCTAACAAAACATTATAAATTCTCTTAATATGCATTGGACCTATCTCTTTTATCTGTCTAACCAATTCCACCTCATATTCCATTAAACCAGTTTGTTGATCTTCTTTCCATCTCATCTGCAATTGGTTGTACTGCAACCGAGTCAAAGAAATCTCTTCTTCCAACAGCATTTCCAAAGTCTTCAACTGTCATCTGCCCCCTTCAGCATAAAGTAGCTCTTTATATAACCCCCCCCCAAGTGAATTAATATTTGTATTCCACATGGTATCAGCAAGATCCAGCCAAAACGGAATCTTATAATCCCACTTAGTTCGGTGCTTCTTCCAAATTCTCATCAGGGCATTTCTAAGTATATGACTATTAAACACTTTATCCACTTTATTATCATAAAATAGGTATGCATGCCATCCGCAAACAAGGTCATGACTTTCTATATTCAGCAATTCAGTCTTGGTTTTTCCAAACCAATCACTTATTTGTGTCAATGCAGCTGCTTCATAATATAATCGAAGGTTTGGAAGTCTAAGACCACCCCTCTCACGAGTTTCTTGCATAATTTTCAGTTTCACTCTCGGTTTTTTTTCATTCCAAACAAATTTATTCACTCCTTTTTGCCATTCTAGCAATGGTTTGTCTGATTTGAGCACCGGTATCATTTGAAATAAGAAGATAAATCTAGGTAAAACATTCATTTTTACTGCTGATATTCTTCCAAGTAAAGATAACTGCAGTTTCTTCCAAATTTGCATATCTTTTTGTATCTTTTGCCACAGAACCTCATAATTGTTTTGAAACAGTTTTGTATTTGAATCTGCGACTTGTACTCCTAAATATTTGATCTTTGAAACAATTTCAAAACCTGCCGCTCTTTCCAGTTCCTTTTTTTTTTGCTCTCTGTCAAATTTTTAACAATCATTTTAGTTTTTTTCTGGTTCAATCTAAAACCAGATACCATGCCATATTCTTCTATAATGTCCTTCATCTGAATTATTGATTTCATTGGCCGTGTTAGGGTAACAAACAGATCATCTGCAAATGCCCTAGTTCTGTAGTCCTTTTGCCTTATAACTATTCCATTCAAAGAGTTTGGATCCCGTATTGCATTCAATAAGACTTCAAGAGTTAAAATAAATAATAGTGGGGATAATGGACAACCTTGTCTTGTACCTTTTTGTATATTAAAATTGGATGTTAAACTTCCATTGATAATAAGTTGTGCAGATTGTTCATGATAAATTGCTTCAATCGCCTGTATAAACCGTTCCCCCAAGTCCATTTTTTTCAAAGTCTTAATTATAAAATTCCAATTCACTCGATCAAAGGCTTTTTCCGCATCCAAAAAAACCAGCACTGCAGAGATCTGTTTATTATTATCTAGATAGTCCAATAAATCTATGATTTGCCTGACATTCTCCTTCATATATCTGCCTTCAATAAATCCTGCTTGATCATGATGAATTACCTTTTGAATAACTGGCATCAATCTGTTGGCCAATACTTTTGCAAAAATTTTATAATCTGTATTTAAAAGAAATATTGGTCTGTAATTTTCTGGTTTCTTGGGACCTGATTCTTCTTTCGGTATCAATGAGACAAAGGCTGTTTTCCACGAGGAAGGTATCTTACCTCCTAGTTGTATATTACAAAATAAGTCTTTAAGATGCTCAATCATTCCCTCTTGTAAAGTTTTATAATAAACTGCGGTTAGGCCATCCGTCCCTGGAGCTTTAGCTGTTTTCAGTTGTTTTATGGCAAAACTAATCTCCTCAACTGTTATCAATTGTTCCAAATTTTCCTTTTGAACTGATGAAACCTTTGAAACTCTCTTTTCTTCTAGATATTTATCTATAAAACTGTTCTGTATATTATCTTTAGCATATAACTTGGTATAATAGTCCAAAAAAGCCTTTTTAATTAATTCTTGTTGATAAACTTCTTTACTGGCATACTCAGTACTATCAATAATTCGTGTAGTTGATTGTTTCCTCAAAGTATAAGCCAACCATCTGCCCGGTTTATTAGCATTAGTAAAAGTGTTATGCTTTACAAATTGTAAATTAGTTGCTGTTTGATCTGCTATAAGCATTTGAAATTGATCCTTCAAAAGTTTTATAACTGTTTGCAATTTTCCATCTGCTGGTTTTTGTATCAATTGTTGTTCTTTCTTCTTTATCTCACTTTCCAACTGTAGTCTCTTTTTCTGCTGATTCTGTCTATGTTTAGAGTTCATTTGAATTAGTACTCCCCGCATATATGCTTTGCCTGCATCCCAGACTATTTCAATAGGGGTACCTTTATTCAAATTCAGTTTAAAAAACTCCTTTAAATGCTTTTTAAGTTCAATTATATTTTTTTCATATCTAAATAAGTTCTCATTTAGTCTCCAGGATCTTCTTTCTCTTTTACCCATCTCAATTTCCATCCAGACCAGACTATGGTCAGTCAGAGTCCTAGGAAATATCTTTATCTTCTTAACTTTGGGAAGTAAATCAGTAGTTAACAAAAAAAAATCTATCCTGGAAAAGGATTTATGCCTGTCCGAGTAGAAAGTAAAGTCCAATTCGTTTGGGTTGTGAACTCTCCAAATATCTTTCAATTCCAAATCCTCTTGCATTTCAAAAAAGGCTTGTGGTAACTTAATCCCTAATTTAGCGGTACTTTTTAAATCTTTTTTAGGTTGAATTACTCCGTTCCAGTCCCCCATTATTATAATAGTTGTATAATTCCATTCCAAAATTTTTAAATGAAGCATCTTATAAAAATTTTCCTGTTGCTGGTTTGGAGCATATATTCTGACCAACAAAGTTGGGCCATTATCTGTAATAAGTTCAATTGCAATATATCTTCCACAGTCGTCTGTTTCTATAATTTTAGCTAAAAGTCTTTTATTTATATAAATCACCACACCATTCTTCTTTTCCGAATTTGAGGCAACAAATTGCATTCCCAATCTTGAATTTATCAAATATTTCTGATCTTGCAATTTTATATGAGTTTCTTGCAAACAAATAACATCATTATGAAATTGCTTCAAATAGTGAAATACCTTCCTTCTTTTTTGTGGAGAGTTCAATCCATTAACATTCCAAGACAAAAATTTAAGTGCCATTTGATCCAGTCTGGAGTTTTGAGAGCAATTGCTGAAGATTCTTTTCCACAGAAATAATCTTCGGTTTAGCTCCTCCCATGACTTCAGCTTGCTGCTTTCCTTTAGCTCTCTTTTCTCGTTGTGGTTTGTATTGTTCCTGTTGCTGTGCTTCCTTCATTTGTCTAGACATCGCTCTAGTTATGCGTTGCTCTTCCAATTTACATGTTCTCAATTCAAGATCCAATGCCTCCTCTGTAATAGTTTTAGATGTTTCTTCCAAAGGAAAAATTTCAAGTGGTGAAAAGGGTCAACCACAACACCACCTACAGCTCCCTGTGCCTCTCTTGCCTCCTTTTGCGACTGCTTTATATGTGCTTCAATTTCTTGATCAAACTCAGCTTGTAATTGAGCATCCTTATCTATTGGTGAAGATGTACATGGAGGAGGAGAGCCCGCTTTCAAAACATTATAATAAAATTCTTCTGCTTTTGCAATTGTATTAAGGCGGTATCTTACTCCTCGTATCCTCAATATTATACCTATTGGAGCATCCCATCTGAATTGTATATTCTGTTTTTTCAGTTCTGCCACCAAAAATCCAAAATCCTTTCTATCTCTTAACATTTTAGGTGGTAATTCTTTGAAAACTCCAATCTCAACTCCATCAACTAGAACAGCAGTGACAAATGAATTTTGCAAAATATCATTTCTTATTCTCCTATCTGTAAAATATATCACCACAATTGCCTTTGTACTGCCACACGAGAATTAACTCTGTAAGCCTTGTCAATCTTACATAGAACTTCGCCAGGTTCAACCTTCAGTAAAACTGCTAAAGCATCAGCAGAAATTTTTCTAAGATCTTCCCTGCTGTTCTCTTTTATACCTCTGAGTCTAATAGCAAATTCCATTGACCGAAATTGCATCATAGTAATCTCATTTTCATTTTTTTGTGTTATTTCTTCAACCTCTGTGATTCTTAAATCAGATTCTTTAAATTTAGTCTCCACATCTGAGGCAAGATTATCCACTTTTTTATCAATCTGCAACACTACCTCAGACAGGCCTTTAACTACTGTTTGGATATCTTTGTTGACTGCATCAAATTTTTCTTTAATAATTCCTTTGACCTCCTGTTCTGATCTCTTAATTTCTTTAATAATAATATCGTGAGAAGTCTCTTCCTTTGTCTGAGCTTGCAGCTGCGCTGTTTGAGGCTGCTTCTGCTTGTGAGTGGGGGAATCCCCCCCTGCCTGCTTTGTTGACATTTTGCCTCTTAAAAATTTTCCTTTTCCAGTACAAATTCTAGCAACTCTTCCCAAAAATTTCTCCAGATTCAATCAGGTCTACATCTGTTGTGTCCTTATTTGGGCATCCGCTCGGGGATTGGCAGATCCACCGGCGGGAGATTCAAGTAGCTGTCATTGGACAGCTACCCTGCCGGAGCACTATAAAAAGGGCTCCGGCAGCACAGTTTCTTGTCTTGTTCTGAGCTGAATAAAGTCACTGAAAAGACCCGAGCTGTCGCGTCTTGCTTTCCCTGCACCGATCTAACACTGGCGACGAAGGACTGAACCAAGCACGAACGGCACAGCACGAAGGTACATCGACGAAGCTAAGCAACCTGAGCTGTAGTCACTCACCGAAGGTCCGCAGCAATGGCAAACCCAGAATCCGCATTGCTGACGCTGACCCCCTTCCAGCCAGGAAGAGAGATCTGGACTCACTACATGATCCGCTTTCGCCAATTCCTGAAAGGCAATAACATCAGGAATGCCGACGACGAAAGACAGAGGGGATTGTTCCTGGCGCACTGCGGCCCCGAGGTCCTCGCGATGGCCATCAACCTCGTTTCCCCCCGGGACATCGAGGACCTACCATGGACCGACCTGCAACGCATCCTGCAGGAACACTACGCGCCAACAGAGACACCGGTGGCTAACCGCTTCAAGTTCCAGCAGAAATTCCAGAAAGAAGGTGAGACAATCAAGGAATTCGTGGCCTCCCTACGCCAGTTAGCGGTCAGCTGTGATTTCGACAATGTGGACAATGCAATCGCTGACCGCATTGTGTTTGGCATGAGGGACAGGGCTCTCCAGAAGAAGTTCTTGGGAAAAAAGAAGCTGGTGCTCAAAGAGGTGATTGAAGAAGCCACGGCCGCAGAAACGTCCGAGAAAGCTGCAGCCGCGATGCACCGAGCTAAGGGCATCAACAAAATCCGGAGAGCCCAAACATCCTCAACCGAAGACTCCACAGCCGGATCGGAGTCAGAAGGAGAAGAAGAGGTACACAAAATATCCAGACCCCCCGGGCGAGAAACCGCGAAAAATCCCGATCGATGGGAGCGTTGCGGCAGCTGCAAAGGGGACCACCCCAGAGCAACATGCAGATGGAGGGATGCAACGTGCCGACGCTGCAACAAGAGGGGGCACATTGCAGAGGCCTGCAGAGCAGCTGAGCCAGAGGCCGAGCCATACGGATACCGGAACAGAGAAAATCGGGAGGACAACGCGAGGTCATCTAGACGGGCCTCGTACCAGCCCAGACGAGGGGGAAACGACGGAAACCGGAAAAGAGCGGTACATCAAACAACAATCCATTTCACGGATGAGGAGGAGTCCACCTCCAAGTGTCTGGTGACTGTGCACGTGGAGGGGTCTCCCTGTTCAATGGAGGTAGATACGGGCTCGATCTACTCCATTATGGACTGGAAATGGTTAAAGAGCCTGAAGCCAGGCGTGCAGAAAAAAGACCTCAAACCACTACGTTCCAGACTGATTGATTTTGGGGGAAACCCCATAGGTGTACTGGGCAGAACCTCCATCAACGTGTCCTTCAGAGCATTCCAGGGGGAGCTCCCTATTACCATCGTCGACCGCAGCCGCCCTACCCTGCTGGGTATGGAATGGTTCCAGCCGCTAGGACTCAAAATTCAAGGGGTCAACCAAATTAGAAGGGATGAACTCGACTCACTCCTCGAAGAGTTCCAGGAAGTCTTCGACGGTAAGCTGGGGAAATTTGTGGGGAAGCCGATTTCCTTAAATTTAGATAAGGGGATTACACCAATTAGACATAAGCCCCGCCGAGTTCCGTTCGCCTTGAGGCACAAAGTAGATGCTCAGCTAGATAAGCTGATAGCCCAAGGCATACTGGAGCCGATCGATCACGCGGCATGGGAGACGCCCATTGTGACCCCCATGAAGCCTGATGGATCGATAAGGATATGCGCAGATTATAAAATTACCATAAACCGTGCCCTCCAGCAGAGCACATATCCGGTCCCAGTAGTGCAACATCTGTTGCACTCACTGGGAGATGGTTCCATATTTGCAAAACTGGACCTGGCCCAGGCTTACCAGCAATTGCCAGTGGACGAAAAAAACGGCAGAGGCGCAAACCATTGTCACTCATAGAGGGGCTTTTAAGTGCAACCGACTCCAATTTGGAGTAAGCGCAGCCCCGGGCATCTTCCAATCAATGATGGAACGCCTTCTCCAAGGCATTCCAGGGGTGGTGCCTTACTTTGACGATGTGCTTAGATTGGGCCACTCTAAGACCCAATTGCTTGAACGTCTAAAAACGGTATTGCAACGCTTCAAGGAAAAGGGTCTGAGAGTAAGGAAGGATAAATGCATCATAGGGGTACAGGAGGTCGAGTTCCTGGGCTATTTAATCGATGGCACAGGCATCCACCCCACCAAATCAAAAATAAAAGCTATTCAGGAAGCTCCAGCCCCCAAAAATAAAATGGAGCTTCAGGCCTTCTTGGGATTGCTGAATTTTTACAGCGCATTTCTTAAACAGAAGGCAACAGCTGCTGAGCCATTGCATCGTCTGCTGGGGAAAGCAGTTCCGTGGAGATGGGAGAAAGAGGAGGAGAGGGCGTTCAAGGCCGTGAAGAGTCTTCTCTCATCTGACAGCGTGCTAATACAGTATAACGAGACGCTACCACTTCTGCTAACCTGCGACGCATCACCATATGGGATAGGGGCAGTACTCAGCCACCAGCTGCCAAATGGGAAGGAAGCCCCCATTGCCTATTTCTCGAAGACCATGTCCAGTGCTGAGAGGAACTATAGTCAGCTGGACAAAGAGGCATTGGCCATCGTGGCAGGCACCAAACGCTTCCACGAATACCTGTACGGCAGAACTTTCACAGTAATAACGGATCATAAGCCGTTGTTGGGACTATTGGCAGGGGACAAACCTACCCCGGCATACATGTCGCCCAGGATGACCCGCTGGGCGATATTCCTAGCCGGATATGACTACCGGTTAATCCACAAACCAGGCGCATCCATTGGGAATGCTGACGGATTAAGCCGGTGCCCATCCATGGAACCAGTGGAAGACCCCGCAGCAACCACCAGCCTGCTCCACATTGACACAGACAAAGACTGCCCAGTGACATCAGCTGATGTGGCAGCCCACACCCAGAAGGACCCAGTACTCAAAAAGGTCCTATCCTGGGTCCTGCGAGGCTGGCCCACCGAAACAGCAGCAGACGAATACAGCCCATTCGCGCGGAAGCAACAGGAGCTGTCCACAATGAAAGGCGTTTTGCTATGGGGAGACCGGGTGCTGATTCCGACCGCGCTGAGGAAAAGGATGCTTGCTACACTTCACAATGGACACCCTGGCATAGTGCGGATGAAGGCGTTGGCCAGAAGTTACGTGTGGTGGCCAGCCATTGATAAGGACATTGAGGAGTGGGTGGCCAGATGTGACCCTTGCCAGGAGGTAAGACCTGCCCCAGCACAAGCACAATCATCAGAGTGGGAGGCACCCAGCAGCCCCTGGGCAAGGGTTCACATAGACTTCGCGGGCCCGATGCAAGGGAGATACCTCTTAATCGTAGTAGATGCCTTCTCAAAATGGCTAGAGGTCATCCCCATGGCATCCACCACGACGGAAGCCACCATCAGGGCCCTACGGTGCCTGTTCGCCACCCACGGGCTACCCGACGTGTTGGTCTCTGACAACGGCCCCCAGCTGACCTCCAAGCCCATGGAGGAGTTCCTGGCAAACCTGGGCATTCGGCATGCCCTATCTGCACCCTACAGGCCAGCCGGAAATGGGCAAGCAGAACGAATGGTGAGGTCCACCAAAGAGGCCCTCGCCAAGATGGCACTGGGAGACTGGCAGGAAAGAATCGACACCTTCCTGCTGACCCAACACATCACCCCACATGCCACCACCAGGAAGAGCCCAGCAGAGCTCCTGATGGGCAGGAAGCTGAGGTCACCGTTGGACCGGCTGCACCCACAATACCACACAGATGCAACTGCCACAGCCAGCCGCCCGCTGCGAGCCTTCGCCATAGGAGACCCTATCTTCGCACTGAACTTCCACGGGTCTCCGAAATGGCTAAAAGGAAGAATAGAGAGCACAACCGGCCCAAAGTCGTATCGAGTGGAGCTGGAAGATGGACAGGTCTGCCGACGGCACATCGACCAGCTCCGGAAAAGATGGAAGGGGACGAGCCAAAACCAGCCGGACGAGGTAGGCCTACAACACCCCGAGGAGGTAGGCCTACAACACCCCGATGAAGCAGGCCTACGCGACCCAGACGAGGTAGGCCTACAACACCCCGAGGAGGTAGGCCTACGACACCCCAGTGAGGTAGGCCTACAACACCCCGATGAAGCAGGCCTACGCGACCCAGACGAGGTGGGCCGACAACACCACAGTGAAGGGGGCCTGCTACACCCCGGCGGGGAAGGCCAACCACACTCCTACGAGGTTGACCGCCGACGTTCCAGCGAAGCAGGACCGCACCTCAACAGAGCAGCAAGGCAGCCCCAGTCCCCACAAGTAGACCGGGACCTGCGACTTGAGGGGAACCCGAAACACCTCAGCGAGGATGACGTTCATCACCCCAACCCCGGAGACCTCCACGCCAATGGTGAGGTAGACGGGGGACAACCCTGCAGGGGAGAATCACACCCCCCCAGCAAGGGCAACCAACAACGTCCCGGCAGAGGAGACCGTCCCAGCAAAGCAGTAGACCAGGGACAACCCAAGAAGAGCAACTCACAACATCCGGGTGAGGCCGGCCAACAACACACCGGCGAGGTCGACCCACACCACTCAAGCGAGGCCGATCCACAACAACCAGACAAGGGGGGCCTGCAACACCCCGACAAGGTCGGACAGCAGCCACGACGAGCCGACCCACAACACAGGTCCCGAAAACATCTGCGACGACAGCATTTACCAGAACCAGAACAAGAAGTAATAACACCAGTGGACTTACCAGGAAGCCAGGAGCACCTTCCGAGTAGCACCCATCCACAGGGTTCCGAAGAGACCGGGCAGGGACGAGACCAGCGACAACAGCCAGCAGATCCAGCGGTGGGGACCGGAGGAGCAGGCATGGGGCCCGCTCACTCGACGGCCGGACTCCGAGAGCCCCCAGTCCGGGGGTCAGAGAGGACGGGAGCTTCGCCCGCTCAGGGGAGCGGCGAAGCTCAGAATGAACTGCGCAGGTCTGCCAGGACGAGTCGGAGACCCGCCTACCTGCAGGACTTCGTCACTGATTGGAGGTGATTGACATTTGTCGAACTAAGGGGGGAGGAGTGCTGTGTCCTTATTTGGGCATCCGCTCGGGGATTGGCAGATCCACCGGCGGGAGATTCAAGTAGCTGTCATTGGACAGCTACCCTGCCGGAGCACTATAAAAAGGGCTCCGGCAGCACAGTTTCTTGTCTTGTTCTGAGCTGAATAAAGTCACTGAAAAGACCCGAGCTGTCGCGTCTTGCTTTCCCTGCGCCGATCTAACAATATCAATCTGTTACTGTTTCTATTTTTTAAGTTATTTTTCTCCCTCTTCCAGCCGGATTTGTTACTTTAAAATGTAGCCAAATACACAAGTCAAATTACTTTCGCTTTCAGCTGCTCTCCGCTGAAAGCAAACACCATTTTTTTTCCTTCTTAATTCCGAGTTACTTTAACTTTGAAGCTATAATTCTTTCAGATGTTTCACAAAACTTTTAATACTTGCTATTTAGCAGGAAGTTCCAATTCTTCTTTATTGTTGTTTGGTGCTGGTAATGCTGCTGTGCTATCTTGCTCTGCAATTTAGCAGAGTTTCCCAGTCGTCTGGAGCTTCAGTGGCTTGAATAAGGAGTCCCACCCTGTTAACACCCCAGAAGCAAAAAAACCTTTCCGGGGGTCTCACAGGGGACTCTACCTGCAGCTACCGGCTCTCCTCACAAGATCCTCACGTCTTGGAGTTTTTCGAGCCGTTTCTGTTGCCCGAAATGGCTCTTTGACGGGCGATTGGGCTGGCGGTCTTCAAAAGGCCATCAGCGATAGATCGCAGCAACACCGGAAGTCCCCATGGTTTCTCGATCAACCGGGAAAAGAGCCATCTGGTACCCATGACCCGCATCCAACACCTCGGGACTGTCATCGATACGGTTGAGAGTAGGGTCTATCTTTCCGATCAGCGTCTGGCCAGCCTGAGGTCTCTGGTCAGGTCCGTCGCTCAGGGGACTTCGGTCTCCCTGGTGACTCTTTCTCACCTCCTAGGAAAGATGGTATCTTGCATTGGCATCGTACCATGGGCCTGTCTCCACTGCAGGCCCCTGCAGTGGTTTCTTCTCCTGTATCAGCGGTCTCGAATTTCGGCATCGAACCAAATTGTTCGCCTTAACCCGCTTGTCCTCAAGTCCCTCCACTGGTGGTCTTCCCAGGCCCTTTGCAAGGGGAGGGAATTCAGGCAGTCCAACCAGGTCATTCTGACAACAGACGCCAGCCTTCACGGCTGGGGGGCTCACATCCACGGCCACATGGCCCAAGGTCTTTGGTCCCCAATGGATCGCTCCCACAACATAAACTGGTTGGAGCTCTGGGCCATCCACCTAGCCCTCCGGGTTTTCAAGGACATGATCAAGGACCAACACGTGATCATCCGGATGGACAATGTAGCCGCCAAGGCTCACGTAAACTGCCTAGGAGGGACCTGCTCTAGCCATCTCACGGAGGAGGCTGAGAGGCTGGGAGCCTGGGCAGAAGCCAATCTGAGATCCCTGTGGGTGTCTCACATCTCGGGCCTACTCAACACCCTGGCCAATTGGCTGAGCCGCTCTACGATGGACCATGGTGAGTGGCAGCTCGAACCGTCTCTCTTCCGGCGAATAGTACGCCACTTCAGGACTCCATCAGTGGACCTATTCACAACACGGGACAATTGCCAGATGGACCGCTTCGTCTCCAGATTTCCGGACTTGATGGCAGAAGCTGTCGATGCACTCCATTTCTGGTGGCTGCCGGGCCTTCTCTATGCCTTTCCCCTCCTTCACCTCTTATCCAGGGTCATCCGGAAGCTTCTGGAGGAGCGGGCGGAGCTGATCCTCGTGGCGCCCCACTGGCCTCGCCAGCCCTGGTTTGCTGATCTTCAGGCTCTATCAACTCAGCCTCCTTGGTGCCTTCCATCCGCCGACATCATCCTTCACCAAGGGTCACTTCACAATCCGGATGCCGCCTGGCTCCAACTGACCGCTTGGCGGTTGAGCGGCAGCTCCTAGCAGAAACACAGCTGCCCAGATCCGTGGTTGATATCATCTTGGTGGCCCGCCGACTCTCCATGATCCAAATCTACGGGGCTACATGGTGCTCCTTCGCAAGATGTTGCGCATCGCAAGGTCAGGACCCACGCTCGGCATACACCGGGTACTGATTTTTCTTCAGAAGGGGTTGGACGTGGGGCTTGCTCCCAACACTTTACGCAGGCAAGTAGCTGCTTTGTCTTCTATCCTTTGTTGGGGGGTCCGGCACTCTCTGGCGCACTGCCCACTTATATGGCAGTTCTTTCGGAGGGCCTTGAATCTCCGTCCTGCACCCGTCCACCATTATCCTACTTGGAATCTCCCGAAGGTGTTAGATGCTCTTACAGAGCCCCCTTCGAACCCCTCTGCATGGTGGGCTTATGATTCCTCTCTTATAAAGTATCCTTTCTAATAGCCATAACCTCCGCCAGGTGGATTTCGGAACTGGCCACCCTCTCCACGAGGGCTGACCTTTGTGTAGTCCACCCGGATAGGGTGGTCTTATGCCTGGACCCCACCTTTATTCCCAAAATTAATTCCCCATTCCACCGATCCCAGGAACTGGTTTTGCCCGAGTCGGAGGCTCTTTTCATTTCCTTTCAGCCCTCCTCTCTGGGGGCCAAGGTATCTTCATCCACGGGAGGTCATTGGCTGTGGGCGACTATCGCCTCGGCCTACGAGGCCCAGTCCCTTCCAGCCCCTAGGCATATCACCGCCCATTCCACTCGAAGCGCCGCCACGTCCGTGGCATGGGCCACCCAGGCCTCCTTACAGGAGGTTTGCTGGACTGCTACTTGGGCATCCCCGACCCCCTTCATCCGCCACTATAAAGTCGATCGCTTTGCATTGGCAGATGCGGCATTTGGCCGTAGAATGCTCCAGCAGGTCTGCTTGGACCAGGGCTCCACGTCCCCGGTGGGTCCCACCCCGTAGGTCTCAGGCTTTGTCCCTATCATGACAAAGTGATGAAGTCCCTATCATGACCATTGGCCCCTCGCTCCCTTAGAAAGGGTGTTGTCTTACCTGAACGCCCGTTCTGAGGGCTGAGAGGTCATTCCCTCCCTTTCCTTCTCCCGCTGGTCCGTGGGTCTGGCCACTTCTTCTTCTTCTTTCTTCCTGACCTCAGGTCTGTGGGTGCGTCGTCAGACATCACACCTCTCATCCAAAAGCTGGGAGACAGCAGCAGCAGAAGGAGGAGTTTCCTAACTGTCTGACTCAATCTGCCTGGATCTAGCAGTTAACCTTACCATGACCACTGGCCCCTCGGCCCTCAGAATGGGTGTTCAGGTAAGACAACGCCCTGTTTCTGACAACTGCGGGCATGTTCCCCAACACTGGCATATCCCATTGGGTTCCAAAATGATGAGATGGGCACTGTATAATGTAACATTGCAGATTGGTTTTGACTTCAGAATACAAAGACGTAGGATTGCTCCACTATCCCTTCTTGTTTGTTGGTTGGTTGATTTATTTATTCAATTTCTTTAGCTGCCCATCTCAATCAATGACTCTGGAAGGCTTACAATTAAAAAAAAATTACAAATAAATAAATTTTTTAAAACAATTAAAAAACAATAAAAACTTCCAAAATAAATATACACAGTAGCTGAGATATTTGGCCAGTTAGCAATGAAGCCAGGAAACGGGGTCCTTGACACCTTCAGCTTTGTTGTATCCATTACAGCCATGAATGAGGTATAATATTAAAAATACCAAGATATAATACAAATTGCAAAAAAAGACAATGTATCTTTTGCAATGGTAAAGTAAAAAGTAAAGAATTTGTGGGCAATCCATACCCCCATCAGAGGGCACTCTTATCTCACTGCTCCTCTTGGATCCAAAGTCATCTGCAGAGATCCTTAAAGTTTTGATTAAACTGGGATTAAAATGCCTGGTATTTCCACCACCACTCTTTTTATAGAGTCAGGTAGACATGCAAAACTGAATGTTTAAAATTGGAAATGGTGACTTTAGAAATAAACTTAGAATTAGTTTTAGTTTTTGCAGCCTAAAAGGTATGTGTCTATTTAGTATTAATCATCTACCCCTTCTACTTTACTACTGCCATGGTTTATGAATACAGCTTTTAGGGAAAGCATCTGATTTCCCAGTTGATGTTGTAATATTATGCTTTCAAGGTGATTTTTAATATAGCAGGAAAACATTTTATAAGGATTGGAACATGATTGGAGATAATCTAGTCCAATGCTCTGACCACACTCAATGTTTTATCATAAAGTTTTTTCTTGATATACAATCAAAACCCACCAGCTTGTAATTTAAACCATTCTCTCTTGTCCTGTCTACTGTTTACTGGAATAATTCTGAACAATTCTGGCTTGTTTTCTTATGTGAGTGTTTTTCGGTTACTTAGACAATTATCATATCTCATGTATCATGCCTCTTTTGTAAGCCCCTTATCATTGGATATGCTCTAAATAGGCTCGGTATTAAACTGTGGTGCCTAGGATTTTTACAGATGTGTGCCCTTCCTCACTTATTATGCCAGGCAACTTCACCCCATTAGAAATTTTGGACTTATCAGTTTTGGTCCTTTGCTTTGTTTTGCAAAGGACCAGACAAATCAATGCAGTTTGGGTTGAAATTATAGAAGTGGCTGTTGGGAATTGTGGGAGAAGATGGGGGATTATTCAGGAGGATTCAGCCTTTAAAGATACTGTTCTAAATGTTCTATGCTTAAGAAAAGAATACTACAGAAGTTGACAACTAACATCAAAAAATAAGAGTTAATTTTTTTAAACTTCAAAGACTCAGTGAAAGAATAACGTATTTATTTTTAGATCCAGAAATTTCAAAGAAAGTGATAATAATTGGGATAAGATCCCCCTTTATATATTTTTTACAGATGGGAGCCTGTACATAGAAAATTATTTATTATACATGAGTATTTACATTAGTGAGACTCAACAGATTTTGACCTGCTTTGGCTTCTTTGGAATCCTGCAAAGATATCAGGGACCCTGCAGCCGGAGAAATATCTGTGCAAATAAAGCTGCAGTATTGAGGTGTCTCTAGATGATAGGATATGACCAAAGAAACAGGTCCACTTTCTAAGTATGGGTTTCTTCATATAGATATCACATGAGTGTAGTTACCATTGAACCTGGATATGGCATCTATTGAATTAAAGGTAAGTCATATTACAAGAAGGTTTGCTCTAGGAAAGGCTTCAATTCCAAAACACAGTCAAAGAAGCAATCATATCCATAACATCAGATGTGTAAAAAAAACAAATAAAAAAAACAAAAACCAGGTACAAACTGTTATATTCAAAATAAAACTACCATGGGTCTTGAGATTTGTTTATTTTATTCAGTTTGGTGCCACCTGTCTCCCAGTGATTTTGGACAGTTCACAATACACCCAGCAAGATGAAAACAATAATAAACAGTATATAACAAAAACCCATCTGTCATGCATCTGTCTATCTATCTATCTATCTATCTATCTATCTATCTATCTATCTATCT
>WNWU01000089.1:574308-594907 GCA_012654045.1 Ptyas mucosa
ATCTATCTATCTATCTATCTATCTATCTATCTATCTATCTATCTATCATCTATCTATCCAGCTATCTATCTAATCTATTGAAAAAGAACAAGATGGAAAAAGATGAAAGCCCAGCAGACACTCCAAGACATCCCAGTAACATCTTTCAACCGGCAGAGACACTCCAGCAAGCCAAAACCATAGCCTGGGGGAAAAGTTTACATTTTCACAGCCTTCCAGAATACTACGGAGTGAGAGCCATCCAGATTTACAATCAATCAGCATAGAACTGGAAAGTGCTTTGGAGATCTTTTAGTTCAACCCCCTGCTCAGGCAGAAGATCCTATACCATTTCAGACTGTCCAGTAACTGTCCAGTCTCTTCTTAAAAACTTCCAGTGATGAAGCCCCCACAACTTCTGAAGGCAAGCTGTTCCACTGGTTAATTCCCTTTTTTCCTGAAAATAAGACCAACCATGAAAATAAACCCTAGCCTGATTTTTAAGTGTGCTCCAAATAACCCTACCCCCCAAATAAGCCCTACTTAAAGTCATCAGCGGGGGGTGGGGGTGGCCCAGAGGTGGGATTCACTTACCTTCCCTACCAGTTCGCAAATGTGAGCGTGTCTTGCTGGATGGGGCTGCTGGAGCACCGTCACGAGGTGAGGCAGGTGTCAGTGCATGGATAGCCAGGTTGCAGGGCCCTGAGATAAGCTGGTAGCTCGCAGTGGTGGCATTGGCATGCTGCACAGTCTCCTGCCCCATTGCAGCCATGAACAAGCAGAAGAAGTGTGCCTCCCATACATGGAAAAAAAAATAAGACATCTCCTGAAAATAAGCTAGTGCTTATTTTGGAACCACAAAAAATATAAGACTGAGATTTATTTTTGGGGAAACATGGTTGTCTTCACTGTTAGGAAGTTATTCCTTAATTCCAGTTTGCTTCTTTCCTTTATTAGTTTCCATCCATTGTTTCTTGTCCTGCCCACTTGTCCTTTGGAAAATAAGTTGACCCCCTCCTCTTTGTGGCAACCTCTCAAATACTGGAATACTGCTATCATGTTACCCCAGACCTTTTTTTCTCTAGACTAGCCAAACCCAAATCCTGCAACTGTTTCTCATATGTTTTAGCCCCCAGGTCATAATAATCTGAATTGCTCTTCTCTGCACTTTTTCCAAAGTCTCAACATTTTTTTGTAATGTGGTGACCAAAACTGGATGCAGTATTCTAGGTGTGGTCTTATTAAGGATTTATAAAGTAGTACTATATTTCATGTGATTTTCATTCTATGTCTCTGTTTATACAACAGATTATATTAGCTTTTTTGGCTGCTGCTGCACACTGCTTTCTGATTTCAGGGGTAACATCATTCCAGATGATGCATAAATTAATGAAAGGGGCAGTTTGGGATCCAAGATGGCACTGCCAAAGGCTGCCTCGGTGAAATGCTCTTTAATGGTTTCTTTATTTTTAATTATACTCTGTGACTCACTACGGATTTCTTACTCACGAGACCATCTGCTAAAAATTAAGCAACATTTCTTTAAGAAGCAGCTTTCTGTGATCTCACCACCCCCATCTTTACAAACGCGGAGGAGATTCTAACACAGGAAGAAGCAATTTCCCCAGAGCCATGGATTACCAAAAAAACCAAATGGAGGAAACAAAGTAGGAGAGGTAAAAGGATGGGAATTTTAAACAGGTTAAGGAATAGAAGAAATAAAATTCCTCTGCCTTCAATTTTCCTAACCATTAGCAAGCAACATTCACTTGCTAATAAGATGGATGAAATACCCATTTTAAACAGATACAATTCTGATTTTTACAATTCAACAGCCCTATGCTTCTCTGAAACCTGGTTAAATGAATCAATTGAAGATAGCAGCCTGCATATCCCAGGGTTTCAGATTCAATGATCAGACAGAATTGCAGAAACATTTGGTAAAAAGAAGGGAGGAGGTTTATGCTTATATATCAACAGCTGGTCTCAGGATATAACTATAATATATAAATTCTGTGATGAAAACTTAGAGACATTAATTATCAACTGCAAACCATACTATTCGCCATGTGAATTTTCCTCATTTCTTCTAATTGCTGTTTATGTCCCACCACAAGCCTGTGTAAACAAGGCATTACAAACTCTAGCTGACCAAATTATGGAGGCTGAAGCCAAATACCTGATTCACTGGCCATTATTTTGGGAGATCTAAACAAGCCAAACTTAAGGAAAGAGCTACCAAAATATTTTCAGCATGTCAATTGTCCCACTAGAGGCAAGAATACTTTACCACAAGCAGCTGTAGGACACTGATCATTGCATGATTCACCTTGTACCTGCTTACAGGCAAAGACTTAAAACCACAAAACCAACAATTAAATCAATGAAGACTTGGATTGAGGAGACAAAATTAAATCTACAGGCTTGCTTTGACTGCACTGATTGGAATATTTTTGAAGATACCTCTGCAGACCTGGATGAACTCACAGATACTGTAACATCATATGTCAGTTTCTGTGAAGACTTATGTGTACCGACCAGGAACTTGTGAATATACAGTAACAACAAACCTTGGTTCACAGCTAAACTTAAGCAGCTACATCGTACCAAAGAAGAAGCCTACAGAAAAGGTGATAAAATGCTGTACAATCAGACCAGAAATGTATTAATAAGGGAAATCAGAACAGCAAAAAGAAGCTACTCTGAAAAGCTAAAGAATCAGTTCTCAACAAATGAACCAGCAAACATATGGAAAACTCTTAAAAATATCACCGGCTATGGCAAACCTCCTTCCCAGGCTAAAAGAAATCAACAACTGGCAGATGACCTGAACGTGTTTTACTGCAGGTTTGAAAGGAAACTATAGCCACCTATCTCCACAACCCCTATCTCAGACACAACAACAGCCAAGCCTCCTACAACTGACCCCATCCCATTGGGTTCACAGCCCCTAGTGATCACAGAAAAGGAAGTGCAAGACCTATTTCACAGACAAAAGCCAGGAAAAGGTCCAGGCCCAGACAAGATTACTCCTTCTTGCTTAAAAGTCTGTGCTGACCAATTGTCCCCCTATCTTCACCCGAATCTTCAAATCGCTAGAGATGTGCTATGTGCCTTCTTGCTTCAAATGCTCTACTATCATCCCAATGTTGAAGAAGCCCACCATCAAGGAACTGAATGATTACAGACTAGTTGCTCTAACATCTGTAGTCATGAAAACCTTTGAAAGGCTAGTGCTGTCCCATTTGAAAACCATCACGGATCCGCTGTTAGACCCCTTGCAATTTGCATACAGAGCAAATAGATCAACAGATGATGCTGTTAATATGGCTCTGCACTACATCCTACAACATCTTGAATCTCCAAAGACCTATGCAAAGGTCCTCTTTGTAGACTTTAGTTCAGCATTCAATACCATCATTCCAGACACTCTTCAAACTAAGCTAAACCAGATACAGGTACCTGAACACACTTGTAAGTGGCTCATAAGCTTCCTAACAAACAGGAAGCAGCAGGTGAAGCTAAGCAGAATCACATCAGATACCTGTACAGTTAGCACAGCCCCCCCCCACAAGGCTGTGTGATCTCCCCACTTCTCTTCTCTCTGTATACCAATGACTGCATCTCTAACAATCCATCTGTTAAATTACTGAAGTTCACAGATGACACAGCAGTGATCGGTCTCATTCGAGACAATGATGAATCTGCATACAGATGGGAGGTTGAACAACTAGCTTTGTGGTGCGACTGGAACAATCTGGAACCGAACACACTCAATACCGTAGAAATGGTGGTAGACTTTAGGAGAAACCCTTCCATACTTCCACCTCTTACAATACTAGACAACACAGTATCAACAGTAGAGACCTTCAAATTTCTAGGTTCTACCATATTGCAAGATCTAAAATGGACAGCTAACATCAAAAATGTCATGTTTTTGACATTTTTTGTCAAAAGGGGGGAAAGAATGTTCTTTCTGCGCCAACTCAGAAAGCTCAAATTGCCCAAGGAGTTGCTGATACAGTTCTACAGAAGAATTATTGAGTCTGTCGTCTGCACCTCTATAACTGTCTGGTTTGGTTCTGCAACCCAACAAGACAGACACAGACTTCAGAGGATAATTAGAACTGCAGAAAAAACAATTGCTACCAACCTGCTTTCCATTGAGGACCTGTATACCATAAGAGTCAAAAAGAGGGCTGTGAAAATATTTACAGACCTCTCACATCCTGGACATAAACTGTTTCAACTCCTACCCTCAAAACGACGCTATCGAGCACTGCACACCAGAACAACTAGATGTAAGAACAGTTTTTTCCCGAACACCATCACTCTGCTAAACAAGTAATTCCCTCAACACTGTCAAACTATTTACTAAGTCTGCATTACTATTAATGCAGGGTCAAGATATGCTTTACTGAAGAATATATTGGATCTAAACTGACTTTTGTGGCTGGTGTCAAGCGGCCAATAATGTATACCAGTTGCAGAGAGAAAATACTCTGTTTGATTATGTTTGTGCTAGTGGTCTACTTATAAAATAGCTTGCCTTCGAGAGTTGTGGGTGCTTCATTTCTGGAGGTTTTCAAGAATAGATTGGACATTTGTATAGAATGGTACAAGGACTCCAGTTTGTGTAAGGAGTTAGACTAGAAGATCCCCAAGATGATGATGATGATGATGATGATCATCATCATCGTCATCATCATCATCTCCTCCTCCTCCTCTCCTTCTTGCTGAGTATCAGGAGACAAAGGCAGAGCTGTTTTTATAAAGTAGTGCTGCTGGGAGAGAAGCAATGTAATATATTCTGAAAATGCTTACATGTCAGCAAAACTCCTGCAAACTCTTCAATAGATTAATCCTGTAGCTGAGCTGAAAGTGATGGGTTCCTAGCCATAACAGAAATGGGGAAAAATTGATTTCCATGTTCTTGTTTTCAGAATAAGATTAAAAAAACAATTGACAGGACTAGTCTGGTCTGGAATTTAGATATAGCCTCTATATACCTGGAGTATTTATAAAATACAATAAAACTGGTCAGGTCAAAATTAAGAAAATTGTTGAAAAATGGCCTTTTGCAGGGTCTCATAGATGGAGTCAAGCAGAATTGGCAAATGAAGAGACAATGAGATGATTGTTATTAAGGAAATTCTTAAGAACATTCTGTGAGATTGTAGTGTTCAGAAATCAGATCCATTCTTTGGCACACGGAAACTGCAAATAGCCCTTGTTGTATTCAAGGGCATATGAAAAGTCTAGGAAGAAAGTACACATAAAATATGCTCGTGCTCAATTTATACCTATCTGCAAAATTACAATTACTAGGTTTTATTTACGGTACATTCCAGCAAAAGTAAAGCCAGGCAACAAATTCTCCACCCAAATTGCCATAAATAGAAATGCTGCAATTAATGTGTACTCCATTTCTAGATCATCACAAAAATCACAGATTTTGAAACCATGTGACTAAATAAAAAAGCAGGCAAGGTTGTTTCATTAGCATTACCTTTAGTGGTTGAGCAGCAGGTTATTTGCAATTAACTTTCCAATTTCTACCCTGCTCCAACATTTCCTCTTCAATTATTTATTCCATTTATCCATCATCATCATCTCCATAAATTTAATTTAGAACAAAATATATATGCATAGTTATTTAGGTGGAAAATTTAAAATGTTGGATGAGTGTTGTGAGGTCTGAGAGAATGAGGCTGAAGAAATTGAGGGAGAGAGGCCAGAAAGAAAATTCCCTGGGAATGGCAAGATCTGGCAGGTTTGGTGGTAGGGAATCAGGAGGAGGCAAGAATGGAAAAAGCATCGGACATGAAGGAAAGGACAAAGAAAACTGGAAAAGGAAAGGAAGAATAATAATCAATGATTGCAATGGGATTGGGGGCGGGGGGAAGGTAGAGAGGGCCTTCATTCCCTGGTATGCAGTTAGTGTCATTATTCATGTGATAGGCTTTTGTGATTACCTTCTTCCCTCCAATGTTCACAGTGGATGATGCAAATTGTTAAGTTGGGTGATTGAAGAGGCAGGACACAGAGTTCCAAACAAACAGCTCTTTGTTCAGCAACAGATACAAAGACAAGACCACCCCCCCTTGCCTGTCTGACAGCTTGCTCTCTTAAAGGGAAAGCTGTCGGACAGCTCCACCAATAAAATCAACCTATCTTCCCACCAGAAAGGTAGACCAATGAATTTAAGCTATTATTTCGCGCCTGGAAGGCGGACCTGAGTGAAGCCTATGTTCCTTGGCTTCACTCCTCATTAACATACATAACACCCTTCTCCTCTAGGAAAGGGTGTTGTCCAATCAGAGATGCTCATTTGATGTAGTCCCACAGATAGGTGGGGCTGTGGTGGGTTCTACCTGACCTGCACAGCTCAGTTGTATCAGTGGCGGTTGCCTGGACAGTCAAGTCTGCTGCTGCTCTGGAGTCAGCCAATGGAATCGCCTGGAAATTTTCCTGGGGCGTAGCTGACTCTGCTAGAATCAGTTTTTCTAGAACCCTTTGTTGGATTCCCAGTTCCTCAGGTGTGTGTATGCATTGCTGATTCGGGTTTGAGTCTGCTATAGGTAGAATTTCTGGTAGAGGAGCTATTTCCATAGGTGTTTTAATGGTTTGGGTAGGAGTTGTTTCTGATTGTCTTAGGACTGAGTTTCCTTGCTGTCCCTGGAGATATGCCTTCTCCATATTTTACCATCCTCCAATCTAGTTCCACTCTATATTACCATCCTCCAATCCAGTTCCACTCTATCTGAGCAGGGACCCGTGATTGCTACCACCTTGGCAGGGACCCATGAAGCACCTCCGGCATAGCTGTGGGCATACACTGGGTCCCCTATGCTAAATGTTGGCTGGTCGAGTTGGTGGGTGCTTCTGCATTGTAATTTGGGTGAAACTGATCCAATTGTGATCTTAGCTTTCGCCCCTTTAGTAGGTCTGCCGGGCTTCAGTTTGTAGTGGCGTTAGGTGCGATGTGCTGTATGAGAAGGAATTTGTCTATTTTTGCTTGCTAGTCCCTGGGCCCATTCTTAAAAGGGCTTCTTTGGTTGACCACACCAACCAAAAAGGGCTTCTTTGGTTGACCATTGCTCCACGGATGGAATGGTGTGACCAAGGCATGTCTAATCCCTAGCTCTGCTAAGAATGTTTCGAGTTGAATCGCAGTGAATTGGGGTCCATTGTCCGATACCAAAATGTCTGGTAGCCCTTGGGTGGAGAAAAGTGCCTGTAATACTTTAATTATCACTTCTGCCATTGTAGAGGTCATAAGTATTACTTCAAGCCATTCTGAGTATGCGTCCACAATTATTAAGAATGTTTGGCCTTGGATTGGCACTGCAAAATCAATGTGCACCCGTGACCAGGGTGCTCTGGGATTCTCCCATTCATGCACTGGTGCGGAGAAGGGTGCTGGCCTGGACTCTTGACAAGGTATACAGATAGCCACCCATTTCGTTATGCCCCTGTCCATGTTATGCCACCATACATAGCTCCTGGCCAGTGCCTTCATCCTGACAATGCCAGGATACCCCATGCGTAGAGCCCCCAGCACTTAATTTATAGGGTACAACAAGTCAGTCCCCCCACAGTAGACACTCTTTTTGTGCTGACAATTCATGTTGTCACATCTGAAATAGTTTTAGATCACCCACCCCCACCAGCCCTGTAGGTCACCCCCTCCACATCCAGTTTAGAACTCGTGCCAAAGTTGTGTCTTTGTATAGTTCTCACAGCTATTTCGGTCGCTGTGATAGGGCCAGCCGCAAAGTCCTCGATAAACAGTATGGGGCTGGGTCTTCCATGATTTCTGGAAGTGGGCAGTGGCTGAGGGCATCAGCGTGGCCCAGGGCTTTGCCTGGCCAATGGATCAGCCGGTATTTGTGTGCTGCCATGAAAATAGTCCAGCTCATCATTCGCAGTGATAAAATGTTCAGAGTGGACCGGTCTCCTGCAAGGAGACCCAGAAGTGGTTTGTGGTCAGTAATTAGTTCAAAACCCCTCTTGTATAGGTATTCATGGAACCACTTGACTCCCGCTACGGCAGCCAGCGCCTCCTTATCCAGCTGGCTGTAGTTCCATTCTGCCACTGATAGAGTTCTGGAGTAGAATGCAATCAGTGCCTCAGTTCCATTTGGCATCTGGTGGCTAAGGACAGCCCTGATGCCAAATGGAGAGGCATCACAAGTCAGGCTGAGGGGCATAATCTCATTATATTGAATTAGGACACTATCAGAGGACAACAGTCTTTTGACTTCAGCAAAAACAGTAGCTTCCTTGTATCCCCAGGTCCATTTCAACTTCTTGTCTAACAATCAATGTAACGGGATGGTTGTACAAAGATCTTTCTAATAAACTGAAAGATAAAAAGGACAGGTACAAAAAATGGAAAGGGACACATAACTAAGGCAGAGTATCAGCAGATATTTGATCTTGATGAAAATAAATCACTGGGACCTGATGGATTACATCCCAAAGTTGTAAAGGAGCTGGTAGATCAGGAGTGAAATGCTCCCAGTTCGGACCTGATCAGGCGATCCATTAGTGATGGTGGCGGGTAGTTTGGAGAACTGGTAGCAAAAATCCCTGCTCCCCCCATCCATGCCCACCCAATCACCCGGTCGCCATTTGCCTACTTGGCAGCTTGCTGCTTCTTTTGGGCTCTCTTGCTTTCCCTGCCTTGCTTCCACTGCTGCAATCCATTGCATCCACTAGCAACTTAATCTGCCTGCAATCAATGCAGTCGGTGACTAGCTCAATCTGCCTGCCTTGTGCCTTCAATTTGGTAATTGGGAACTTTTAAAAAAAATAGTTAATTGGGGTGTTTTTTAGGAGTTTTATGTTTTTTTAGACGTAGCAATTTAAAATTAAGGAAGTTTTAAATTTAGCTGCTTTTATCTAAAAATATAAATAAAATAAAATAAAATAATAAAATAAAATATTTGTGCAGCTTTCTGAGAGTTGGTGTGTTTCTGTAGTGTTTCACTCTAACTACACAAACACACAAAATCTCACAAAGCTGTATGTGGCATTTTGTGTGGAAAAAGTGTGAAAGTTGGTTTTTGAGCTTTTTGTGGCTGTGTGAGCTTCCTGCTTGTTGCAGGGGCCATTTTAGGTGAAATGCAGCTGTTTTTACATTGTGTGTGAGTCAGTTGTGTTGTCTTGTGTTGTGGGTGTGTAAAGTGTGAAAGTTGGTTTTTGGTACCTCTTATTGTTTTGTGTACTTTGTTTATTATTTTTATTATTTATTATTATTGGCCATGCCCACCTGGTCACCCGACCACCAAGCCACACCCACCAGGTCACCTGATCACCAAACCACACCCACCAATTAAGCCACACCCACAGAACCAGTAGGAAAAATTTTTAGATTTCACCCCTGTGATAGATGTTATCTTAGAACCATTGTATCATATCTTACAAAAGCTTTCGAACACCAGGGAATCACTTGGAGAAGATTGGGAAAGAGGTGAGAATTGGAAAAAAGTTACAACTAGAAGTCAGCATGGGTTTGTTAAAAAACAGATCATGCCAAACCAATCTTATTTCATTATTCAACATAAGGACTAAATTAGTAGACCAGCAAAATACTGTGGACATAATATACTTAGACTTCAGCAAGACATTCAACAAAGTAGACCACAACCTAGTTCTTGGTAAACTAGAAAAAAGTGGGATAGATAGCATCACCACCAGATGGGTCTGTAACTGGCTAACAAACTGTACTCAATGAGTAGTCCTTAATGGTACTACATCTACATGAAGGGAAGTAAGCAGTGGGGTACCACAAGGTTCCGTGTTAGGCCCAGTTACTCTTCGATATCTTCATCAATGAGTTAGATGAAGGAATAGAAGGGAAACATCAAATTTGCAGATGACAAGCTGGCAGAAATAGCCAACCCTCCAGAACAGGGGTCACCAACCTTTCAGACCTCAGGGACCACTAAATTCATAATTTTAAATCCCATGGACCACTAATACGAATCCAGCACGCTGCTCACTGAAGTGTCTGGACACTTTGATGATGTCATAGCTTGTTACAGATACAGTAAAGTGGTCAAGGGAGATAAGAGAGTCATTCAAGGTGGACTGGACTTAGATCTCTTGCAGACATGCAGGGACTTGTGACTTATGACGCGTTTGACTCCTTCCTCAGGTTCAGCCTAGTCATCTCCTACACAAACAAGCAAATCAGGAGTTTTCATTTTACTGTAGGAGAAAGAAAACATTATCAAAGACTTGATCAAACTGTATATTGAATTCCATCCTGAAATGAGAGCTACATTATCATCCTCAAACTCCCACCCTTTTATCAATCAGATAACTGTGTTTTCCTTTCCTAGCACTTTTTCAATTGTACCTTGGAAATGTAAAAAATCTCTAATCAGTATTTGACAAAATCTCAGCTGAGGTTAAATGTCTTAATTAAAATGTTGATGTCAACAGTTTCTGGAGATGGTAGATCACTAGATGCCTGGAATAATTAAAAGCCATTATTTTGCCTATATGAAACATACCACATAGGACCACTGCCACTACCTAGCAAGCCCAATTAAATGAAACATATTTTTACATTTTCAAAGAAAACTTGCCACTTTTCTATGCCAAAGGGGGCCCTGATGTGTATCATCCCTCAGACAGATTACAATGAGTAACTATAACAAATAAGCCATTAATTACTCCATTAATTTAGATGTAGCATTAAGGAATGAGATGAAGAAGTAATCAAACAATTAACAAAACAATAACAGGTAGCTCTGAATAGGATACCTCCAACATTTGAAGGGACTTTTACTCCCGTGTCCTGTACTTCATCATCTTTCTTTTATGGCCATCTTTCTTTTGGTCTGTCAATGACTCTAGTTTTGACACTTAATAATAATAATAATAATGAAGAACATTGTTAGAACATTTGTGTATATATTATAAATATTCTAGTGTATTTAATTAACAGATCCTTCAATCTTTTGAAATTTGCCTACAAAATACATGCACACAAACACTCATACACCCATCACCACCACCATACATATAAACTTATTTTGAGCACTGTGCCCTAATTGTCAGCTTTACTGTTCTGTTGAGAAGAATTAAATAGTTTGGAATGCCACACACAAGAAAACCTCCCCACAACTTCAAATCCCTTTAATTAGTCCTGGCAATGACAAGCACACAAAATAAAGTGTCAGCTATGACAGGTGTAGAAAATAAGAAGGCTGATATATGCAAGTATGTGCAATTAAAACTGGGCTATGAAAATTAATGGAGTATTTTCCAAAATGATTGCAGAATAGGTCTTTGTCTATAGACTCTACCGCAGAGCCTCCTTGCCATTTCCTCTTGTCAGTTCCCTGGAAAAGATATCCTAGCTGGACTTTGTTTGCTATAAACAGAACTCTGTATAGTTTATGGATATTGTTTATTTTGAGTGAAAATCCATGGGAGAAAAGAATTTTAACCATTTACTGGAAAGAATGGCCTTTTTAGCATTGATAGTGAGATTGTTTTTATCACCCACCTCCTAATTGGAAAGAGCAGACTAAGAAGGGGCATGTAGGCCACTTCTCAGAGGAGCTCCAAACCATACATGTATCTGCTTTGATGGCAAAAGCAGGTAGAGATTTTTGGCAAATGTTGCCCTCTGTAGATTCTGCATATTTGTGTAGCATGTTCAGTGTCAGACCTGGAAGCCATCTTAACTGTGTCTGGGCATACATCAACCAATATAGATATCAATACCTGTCTGATCAAGAGTTGATCTCCGCCATCTTGGATGGCATGAACGAAGGAGAGGCGGCAGAATGGATAGCTGAGCTCCACAGTGATGAGGCTCCTGAGCTAGAAGATGCTGAGGAGTTTGTCCAATTGATGCAGGTCAGATTCAATGACATCGCCCAGCAAGTAGAGCTGAGACACAAATTAAAATGCTGACACAAACTGGAAGATCCACAAAATAATTGGTATGGGAGTTCCAAAGATTGGCTGGAAAACTGTGAGGCTAGCTATAGCGCCTCATGGTGCATACCTTCAAAGACATCCTGGACCCGGATCTCAGGCAAGCCTGCAGCATAAGGAGGATACTGAACCGGATACAGTTGTGGTACAACACCGCCATCATTCTAGACCTAGAGCTTCAGCCTTACAGGAAACCAACGATGGACAAACCAACCAGGGGACCTTTAGGGCATGAGCGCAGACAAAAAAGCCCAAAGAGCCTCCTCCCACACCATCCAGGACTATCAAATGCTACCAGTGTGGTCAGCATGGGCACCAGGCTTCAGAATGCCTGGCTCCGGCACCAGGTCACCTTCTTGAACTGAGACAAAGAAAGCTCTGCAGAAGCCACCTGAAAAGGAACAGAGCATCAAACAGGCAGCAGAAACCCCATTCCTGCCCATTAAAGCAGAGGGGATGCCAGCCAGCGGATCTCCCCCAAGCTCCCCAGGAGAGAGCAATGGCGACGATGACCCGATGGTAAGTGGAGCCATCTGCCCCTTTGCCTTCAAAATTACATTAGCGGTCCCAGAGTCAGGGGTCCAGGGGGAAGTAGAAGCCATCATAGTCACTGGTTGCACATGATACCTGATCAGCTTCCCCATAGTTGAGCAGTTGGGCATATGCACTAAACTTTTGCTACACCCCATCAGCTTTGAGCAGGTCGATGGATCACTAATTGGTTCCGGCCACCTTGGTCACTGAGCTCGTCAGGTTAGAGATGGGGTGCCATCGGGAACTCCTTCAGTTTGTAGTCACCCTGAAGATGACAGAATTGGTCAGGGACTCTCCTGGCTCAATAAGTGGGGTCCCACAATCTCCTGGGATGGCAGCCATAGGAAGCTAGTCATTAGAATTGGACCATTGCCACCGGTGAGGCAGGACCATCCCCCAGAAGTCATCACCCCAAAGGAGATGACCATGCCAGAACCCGCAGCCTCGGCCCAGGATGCTCTACCTGGCAGCCAACAAGTGCCCAAGGAGTATTGAGACTTGGGGGGGGGGGAATTTAGTGAAGAGGACTGCAATTTCCTCCCCCCTCATCATTCAACCGACTGCACAATAGAGTTTGTGCCAGGGGCTAAATAAGTGAGGCTTCATCCAGCCTACAAAATCCAAAGTGGCAGCCCCGGTACCCTTTAAAGAGAAAAAAGATGGGGGGGGGATGAGGCTCTGCATTTACTTTCGTGGAATCAATGCCGTGTGCGTAGAAAACACCTACCCTCTCCCCTCATGAAAGACATGCTCAACCACTTGTCAAAGGGCAAGGTGCTTACCAAGCTGGACTTAAGGGAAGCCTATTACTGCATAAGAATCAGGGAGGGGGATGAGTGGAAACTACATTTAACTGCCCGCTTGGCAATTTCCAATTTAAAATGATGCCATTCGGACTGGAAGGAGCCTCCGTGGTGTTCATGCAATTCATTAATGAAATGCTACATGAGCACCTGTATAAAGGGGTCCTTGTTTACTTAGATGACATTCTCATATTTAGTGAGACCCTTGAGGAGCACATAAAACTCATCTGGCAAGTGCTGAAAAAACTCCTTGCTGCCAAACTTTACAGGAAGCTGTCAAAGTGTGAATTCACAAAACCTCCCTAGACTATTTAGGATACCAAATTTACAGTGGGGCCGTAGAGATGGATCCAGGGAAAGTGAAAGCTGTTCTGGATTGGCAACCCCCATGAACCCGCAGGCAACTCTGGAGCTTCCTGGGATTCTCTAACTTCTATAGGCAATTCATTCCAGCTTTCGCAGAGGTGGCTGTATCCCTAACCAAACTTTTTAAAATGGGATCCCCACCAACAAAGCAAAAGCCGACTGAATCAATTGCATGGATGTTGGATTGCCAAAAAGCCTTTGAGAACCTAAAAAGACTGTTTGCCCAAGAGCCGATCCTGCAGCACCCAGATCCAGAGCAGCAATTCATTATACAAGCCGATGCTAGTGATGTGGCAGTGGCTCCTGTGTACCTAGAAAGGAACACCAAAGGACAATTATTGTCCTGTGCCTATGTGTCCAAAGCTCAATGATACACAGAGATAATGGGCCATCTGGGAAAAAGAGGCTTATGCAGTTCAATGGGTTTTACTCTCTTGGAGACATTTCCTAGAAGGAGATAAGCTGCCTTTCGAGGTCTGGACTGATCACAAAAACCTCAAGGCCCTAAAGACCCCCAAGAAACTATCTCCCAAACAGGTTCGTTGGGCTCAATATTTCAGACATTTCAAATTCGAACTGAAATACATACCAGCAGAGAAGTACCTGTTAGCTGATTCCCTATCAAAGAAACCACAATTTGAGAGGTTGAGAGGAAGTGGTCCATGCCATCATTCCCCTCCCCTCACAAGCAGTCACCCAAGTCACCACAAGAAGTCAAACCAAACGACCACCAGACCAAAAGTGGGATGGATTGATGGCTAAATTGAAATCGGCGCTGCCCACAGACCCTTGGCTTACTAACAATAAAGACATTCTGACCATGAGGGATGGATTAGCATGGAAAGGATCCAAATTGTATGTCCCAGCAAGCCTACGACTCAAAGTACTTCAGTGCGGCCATGACTCCAAGCTGGCCACTTTGGACTCCTGAAAACCCTACACCTCACTAGGAGACAATTCTGGTGGCCAAAAATGAAAGCGGAGGTAGAAGACTACATTAGGAGCTGTGCCACATGTGCAGCAATGAAACCGAGACCTGGAAAACTGCCAGGACGTCTTCAACAAGTGGCAACCTCCAGCAGACCTTGGGAAGAAATTGCAATGGACTTTATAGCTGAGCTCCCAGAAAGTGGGGGGACACAATAATTTGGACTGTTATTGATCTGTTTTCAAAGCAAGCCCATTTCACTGCGTGTTTCGGACTACCGTCTGTGAAGAAACTTGCAAAACTGTTCATCAAACACATCTATCGCCTGCATGGAGCACCCCGCAGCATCATCTCGGACCGAGGAGTCCAGTTCACTGCAAAGTTCTGGAGAGAGATTTTAAGGTCCATTGGGTCCACACAAGGACTTAGCTCAGATTTCCATCTGAGCACGAATGGAGCGGCGGAACATACGAATGCCATGGTGGAACAATACATTAGATGATATGTGGATTACCAACAAGAGAACTGGACAGATCTATTACTGTTTGCAGAAGTGTCTTACAACAATGCAGTGTACTGACCCCTTTCCAGGTCACCAGTGGCATGGAATTTGTCCCCATGCCTGAGCTACCCACAGAGCCCCCCTCATCCATGTCTTTAACTGAATGGATGGATTCATTAAAGAAGAGGTGGGAAAATACGAAGAAGGCACTGTCAGAAGCAGCAGAGGAATATAAAAACCAAGCAGACAAGCACCATTCGCTCCAACCCCCCTTCCGGGTGGGAGATAAAGTTTTCTTATCCACCAAATACATACGGTTAAGGCTGCCTAGCAAGAGTTAGGACCAAAGCTCTGAGATCCATTCCCTATAGTGAAAATAATCAACCCCATGACAGTTCAATTAAGTCTCCATTGCGTGCTAGGGAAAATACACTTTGTAGCTTGCTAAAACCATCAATTGGGTCCAACATAAGACCTCAAACCCAACCACCACCTCCTCCTATAGTAATATAAGGAGAGACCCATTATGAAGTCAAGAAAATATTAGACTCTAGGCCTGTGATGGTGAACCTATGGCACGTGTGCCACAGGTGGCACGCATAGCCATATCAGTGGGCACGCCAGTTCAGCTCTGAAGCGCATGCATGCACCGGCCAGCTGATTTTTGGGCCTTCTGGGCCCACCAGAAGTAGGGAAACAGTCTGTTTCCTGCCTCCAGAGGGCCTCGGGGTGGGGGGGGGGAAAGGCCCATTTTTCTTTCTCACCTGACTCCAGATCCTCTCTATGCATCTGGGGAGGGCAAAAACAGCCTTTCCCACTCCCTCGGAGGTCCTCCGGAGGCCTGAAAGGGCTCATTTCACAACTCCCGGTGGGACAGGAAGTGACTTTTTTGCTGTTCCCAGCCTCCAGAGGCTCCTAGAGCAGGTCTGTTTTTGCTGGCAGAGGGTTGCAGGAGGCCTTCCCAGCCAAAAATGAGCCCCGGGGAGGCACAAGGTCCCCCCTGTCAGGGAGTTGATTGATCCCATCCTGGCTCTGGGATAATCGCACCCTGGTTTAGAGGTTTGGACCGAGGCTTTTCCTCGAATGTATACATTAAGAAAATAAAACCCGAAGAATTTCTAAGAGAAAACTCATTTTATTGTAAAGTAAAAATAAAGATAACTCTTACTATCTAATTAATTGGCTACATCTTGCCAGCGTTCCTGCCTGACCTCTTGGCAGGAGAACAAAGGAGAAAGAAGAAGTGATAATGGACTTGCGCACTTAATACTGATAACAAAACTTGGCAAAACTACAGTAAGCCTATTAGACCAAAAATGACAGCTCAGCTGGGAAATACAAGAACGCAGTGATACCCCCAAGCTCTGTTTTCACTGGCAGAGGGTTGCAGGAGGCCATCCTGGCTGAAAATGTGGTCCAGGGGGGCTGTGCAGGGCCCCCAAGCTCCATTTTTGCTGGCAGTTGGCTAGCAAAACAAACAAAATAAAGTATTTCCCCTTTTGCATTTAAGCATGCAAGAAGGGACAGAAAAAGAGAAAGGGAAAGATGAAGGATAAAGAAAAAGAAGGAAAGATAGGAGGAGAGCAAGGAATGAAAAATAAGGAAAGAAGGGAAGGAAGAAGAAAGGAGAATGAAGAGGGATGGAAAAAGAAGAAAGAGAAGGGAGGGAGGGAGGGAGGGAGGGAGGGAGGGAGGAAGGAAGGAAGGAAGGAAGGAAGGAAGGAAGGAAGGAAGGAAGGAAGATAATAATGAGAATGAGGGAGAGTCTGAGGGAAGTCCTGCCTTAGCACTTGACCACCACAAGTACATCCCCGCCCGACATAAGTGACGTCACTCCCATCCTTGCCATGCCCACCCCAACCATGCTTACTCCCCCCCAGGTCAAACACAACCCTGATATGGCCCTCAGTGAAACTTGCGTTTGATACCCCTGACATAGACTGAAGATTGAAGTTTTAGTGCACCAGAGAGTCGTTGGTTCAGTGGTTGATATTTTGATTGGATGGGCCTAATTCTGTCCTAGATTATCTTCTATATATCTCTCTTCATCTGCATAAACTGTGGTTCTTAATACAGTATTTGTAAAATTCAGTGAGTGGTCAGTGAACGAGGACTACTTGTATTCCTGTCTCCTAAACAACAACAACCCTGTGAAATCGGTTGGGTGGAGAATGACTAGCCCAAAGTCACCTACCTGGCTTTTATGCCTCAAGGATAACCCAGATCCGTGATGGTGAACCTATGGCATGTGTGCCACAGGTGACATAGTTATATCGGTGGGCACGCAAGCTCAGCTCCACCAGCTGATTTTTGGGCCTTCCGAACCCACCAGAAGTAGGGAAACAGGCTGTTTCCTGCCTCCGGAGGGCCTTGGGGGCTGCTGGGGAAGGCCATTTTTCTTTTCCTCTGGGCTCCAGAACCTTTTTAGGAACCCGAGGAGGGCGAAAACGACCTTCCCCACCCCCCAGAGGCCCTCTGGAGGCCGGAAACAGCCTGTTTGCCACCGGAAGTTGGTCTCACCAGAAACTGACAAATGGGCCATTGGCAAACGGGCCTCTGGGGGTGGGGAAGGCTGTTTTCACTCTCCCCAGGTTCCTAGAAAGACTCTGGAGCCTGAGGAGAGCAAAAAACAGGCCTTCCAGTCCCACCAGAAGTTGGCAAATGGGCCATTTCCTGCTTCCGGAGGGCCTTTGGGGTGGGTGGGGAAAGCTGTTTTTGCCCGCCCCAGACTCCTAGAAAGGCTCTGGAGCCTGGGGAAGAGAGAAAAAAAGGCCTATTGGGCCCACCAGGCCATCACGTGCCAGGAGCGGGGGGAGTGTGGGGGGGTTGCATGTTCATACGTGAGGCGCATACAATTGTGGGTGTGGGCATGCATGTGACTCCCCTCACTTCCCCTGCTCCTGGCACGTGATGGCAAAAACGTTAGCCATCACTAGCCTAGACCTCACAGTCTCCTGGTTTCTAGCCTAGCAGCTTTACTGTTACACCAAACTCTCTATGATCTCCAATCTTTTCTTTGAAGAGAATCTAAATGAGAAGTGATCCATTCCTTATCACTGAGCCATTCTACTGTTTCAATGGATTGAAAGATTTGAGAAGAGGGAAGCAGATCCCACAACCTATACAACAAATTATCACACAGTGTAAGTAAGCTGATTCAGATATAAAGCTTGTCGTGGGTCTATATTTTTCATGCATGTGTGCAGATAGGTCAGCAACTTGTACAAGAAAAGGATATGTATCTAGATGATTTTTTACAGCATGGATTTATTATGATAACTTTTACAAGGGCTGTTATAGAGCCCTCATAGTTAGGATAAGGAACATCAGGGCTTATATTTTCAGGGCATGACATTTGTTTTGCTATAGTCTGGTGATGGGATGACAATGCCCATCTGCTTCACAAAACTCAGTGTATTGTTTTCTAGTATACAGCAGGAGATTTATTGTTTCAAATCTCTCGGCTATGCTGGGATTATAAAATGGAAGTTCATGTTTCCAAAAATCTTATAGATTTAGACATTTATACACTCTGCATGCAAAATGTAATTAGATGTTGTAATATAGCACATATAACCAGAAATTAGGCCTATCCCTTTCTTTTTGGAAATATATTTTGAGTGCCTCTGAAGACTGTAGAGTTCCTTTCTCCAAAGAGAAAACAAGCTTTAAAAATCTACTGAAAAACTGATTATGAGCATACATAGCATTACTTTTCTTTTGGGAAGTAAATTCTTATTGTTCTGCAAATGCTCCCAATATGCTTTGCAATCTGATGCTTTGCATCTTAACCTCAGCTTGTTTGCATTCAGAAGTAATAGATAGGAAATGAGAATGTTGCAAATATCCTGAAATTTAGCAGAGAGTTCTGTATCTGCCAGGCTATATAAAAGGAAGCGTGATGGTGAACATAATTGCTCAGACATTCATAAAGGACCATGCCTCTTGGCTGAGCAAAGCATCAAGTTAACAATAACTCAGAGCTTATCCCATAGCCTCCTTGCCCTAGGCAACAGAAGAAACATCCCATGTGGGGATTTTTAAAAATAGTAATTTAATTAAAAATTACACTTACAGTGATGAAAACTAATACAAACTTAAAAAAAACCCCAGAAAAAATAGGTCCAGAAAAAATTGAAAAGAACAAGTAAATAAAGAAAAGTAAAATGAACAAAAAGAAAACATTTAAAGAAATACTTCTTCCTACATTTGCAACAAATATAAATAAAATATAAAATATTTTGCTCCATTCTGTATTAGTAAGTCAAATTTAACTGTTCTCTTTTAATTGTGATCTTTAGTTCCTTCTACTTCCCCCTGCTGTCTAACCAAAGTCCCACCCTATCATTAAAAAAAATAAAAATAAAACAAAAACATTTTCCCACAGGAAGGATTCTTATAATTAATTCTGAAGTCTTATTTCCAACTCTGTGATGTCTCCCTTGGACAACTCCTTGGATTCTTCCTTGAAGGTCACCTCAAAGGAGGATGAGCTCATTCCTGGAATGTCAGGAACTGGATTAATTAATAACTCTGAATGGCCATCTGAAAGAGATTTACAGGCAGCTTCAGCTGGGGATAGCTTGCGGGGGCGGATGGTCAGTGAAAAGGAGGAGGAGGAGCTGCCTTCCATGATGGATCGAAGAGTATGCAGGGCAGAGGAAAGTCAAGAGCAACGGAGATCTGCCAGATTACTCAGGAAAAGGCCCCATCTGTCTTGATTGGCTGTACCAGAAAGCTATTTTTTTCAGCAGGCAGAGGGAGGTGTTGCTGGGAACAATGTCAGAGGTGGTATTCAGCCAATTCGGACTGGTTTGGGTGAATGAGTAGTGGAAATTTTAACTGGTTTGCCGAACTGGCAAATACCACCTCCAGCTGGCCCCACCCCTGCCCACCCAGTTGCATTGTCACTGTTCGCCCCACCTGCCCCACCTGCCCTGCCCACCCTGCTCTATATATGTTGCCTTTGCCACATGGCCGAGCTAATTGCCTCACCTCGCCTCCATGCCTCGCCCGCTCTGCTCACCAAAGGTAAGCATGTCTCACACTCATCCTTCACCTCGGATCGGACTCAGTGCCAGGGGTATGCCATTCCCCAATGCCCCAGAGCCTCTGCCTACTTGCTGTTTGCCTTGGCCAGGTCGGGGAACACATCATTCCCTAGCTCCAGCCTTGCCCCAGAGCCTCGACTCACCTCAGCCGGGTCGGGGAACATGCCATTCCCCAGCTCTGGCCTTCCCTGGAGCCTCCACCCATATGCTGCCTGCTTGCCCTCCGTCTCTCTCACCTTCGTCCGCGCCTTGGTAGGGGTCACCGGTGAGCCTTGGCGAGTGACCCTCCAGCCACCAGTAGTTTTTGGCTGCCTTCCAAGCAGCTCTGCTGTGACATCATCCCTCTGGTGCAGCAGGCTGTTCTTCTGGCCGGGTCTGGCTGCGAGCGGCACTGGCAAGCAATTGGGGGCACGTGCACAGCTGGCGTGAAAATCAGGGTGGCTGGCGATAGCAGCAATGAGACTTCTTCAGG
>WNWU01000089.1:594917-615886 GCA_012654045.1 Ptyas mucosa
ACTTTGGCCTGCTTGTGGCTGGATTTATTTGGGATAGTTCTGAGGCTGGGTGAAGGGAATTACTGGGGAACATTAATAATACATATGTGTGTGAGTGAGTGGGACAGCAGAAACCCTTAACCAACTTATAAAATTCCAAAATCACAGTTCTAATAACCTTTTGCTTTTTATTCTCTCCCCTTTTTTAAAAAAACCATAAACTTATATTTTAAACGTATTTCATTAAGGATTGAAGGAAACTCATTCAGTGGTCTAAAACCAGTTGATCCAAAGATTCCTAATAGTTAGCCAGTCCACTTGCCAGCTCTTTAATCTGGAGTGGTCATTGGCTCTACCTTTAGTGGAGCTGTACTCAGTTTGCCATTTCTTCTCCCAAAGTCCCCATGTGGGCATTTTAAAGAAAGGAGTCTTTGGAGCTCAGCTTTGATTAGTCCAACGAGCTATTAGGTTCTATGCCTTCATGGCTATTTTTCTTTCAGAGACAGCAGAACAGTTGTCCAGCAATTTTTTCTTGCTTCTTTAGCATGGTATGATTAGGGGAATTTCAGCCTCATGGAAATCAAATGTTGGTTTTTCCTAAGAGCAATAGTCTCATCTGGATTTCAGCAGAGTAGAGGAGCTGAATGGGATTATGATTAACTGGACTTTTTGGTAATTCCAGGGTGGGGTGGGGGAAAGAAGCTCCTTCTCTTGTTTGGCATTCATGCCTACTTCCATATTTAAGCTCTATCAGAAGAAGGTTCCTTATATGACTTGGGCATACTGCTGTTCTTAGTGATCAATTCTTGATCTTTCAGTTGTTGATCTTTCTAAGTCAGCAAAAGGAATTGAAGGAAAAGTGGCATGTGGATAATGAAGAATTTAAACCTATCAGGTTAGAGAAGCAGGATAATAGGATTGGGATGAAGAACTCCAGGTGTCCTCTTACCCTCACCACCCTGTTTGTGAATTGCTTTGCCTTCTAGCTGCACCACATTTTTCAGCATTGTCTTTTTGCTCTTTGCCTATTGGCAGGGAGTTACTTTCTTCTCGGGTACAGAATTTCTGCCATAGAAACAGTTGAAAGGCCATCATTTCTGGTAAAGACTGCTATTGGATGCCTTCTGGTTAATAAAAAAACCTGCCCTTCTCTAGATTCTAACCATCTGTTTACTAATGCAGGATGGCAGGCTGGTTTTAAGATGGTTGACTCTAGCTTCCATTTTTGTATATAGGTTTAATGTTCCCTACAATATTTTTGGAAAGGTTAATTAAGAGAACCTCACCAACACTTTTGAGGTGAGATATTCACTGAGTAGATTTTCACTGATATCAGTTCTCGAAGTTTAGCAATATATGATTACACTATTTGAAATTGGAAAAAATATTTGAAATTTAGCAGTATTTGGCAATTAATATTTGACATTTGACAATATAATATTTGAGATGTATTCCTCCAAATGTTCAAAATACCCCCATAAATTATCTTAGTAACCCTTAGGGTGTCAAACTTAAGGTCCATGGGCTGGATCTGGCCTGCGGGGTGCTTAGATCTGGCCTGCAAGTCACCCTGGAAACAGCAAAGGACCAGCCTCCAGTTCCTCTACCAGTGAAAATGGAGCTCAGGAGGGTTGCGTTCGGCCCTCCTGAGCTCCGTTTTTACTGGCAGAGGGTTGCAGGAGGCAGTTGCAGCCAAAAATGGAGCTCAGGGCACTCTGGCCACCACAGGCTCCCCCGACACACATGATGTCTAGCTGGCCACTCCCATGCTGGCCATGCCCACCCCAGCCCCCCAAGGTCAAACACAACCCTGATGTGGCCCTAATGAAATCAAGTTTGACACCCCTGCCTTAGAACAATTATCTGAAGCAGAGAGTTATTGAATTAATATTTAAGTATTGCAAATGAAGTTGAGGCAAAGAATAGGATTCTTGGATCCATATATCCAGTATGTTTAACTATCTTCATTTCCATTCCATCAGATATTTTTTTAAAAAATGATTTTTTAATAAAGAAATTTAAATTTTAAAAAAGATTATATACTGTATTTTTTTGGTGTGTAAGACACACTCCCCCCCCAAAAAAGTGGGTGGAAATGTCTGTGCATCTTATACAGTGAATGTTGCCGAAGTCCTGTCCACCTGCCAGCCCCCACCCTTTGGCCTCTGCCTCCCAGCAATTTACCTCCTTGCAGCAAACAGCAAACAGCTGGTCAGCTTCAGCACAGCCTGATTTAGCACAAGCAGCTGATTGGTGGTTGGATCAGCCTCCCAGAATACTGCCTATCAGCTGTTCCAGGCTGCAGGGATTACCACCGCCCATCACCACCCATCGCTGCTGCTATCTATCACCGCCTCTGCACACCCCATTTTCAACCTCCGCATGTCCCATTTTTAGCCCATTGCAGGCGGTGGGGATAGGCAGCAGTGGCAGTGATCCCTGCCACCTGGAATGGGCCAAAAATGGGATGTGTGGAGGCTGAAAACGGGACACATGGAGGCTGAAAATGGGGCATGTGGTGGAGGTAGTAATAGGTGGCAGTAGCAATGGGCGGTGATGGCGGCAACGGGTGGTGGCGATCTCTGCAGCCTGGAACAGCTAATGGGCAATATTCTGGGAGGCTGATCCAACCACAAATCAGCTCCTTGTGCTAAATCAGGCTGTGCTGAAGCTGACCAGGTTGTTTGCAGTTTGCTGCAAGGAAGTAAATTACTGGGAGGCAGAGACAGATTTTTTTTCCTTGTTTTCCTCCCCCAAAACTAGGCGTGTCTTATACTTCGGAGTGTCTTATAGTCCGAAAAATATGGTAGATATAAAATATCTTCTTTCTATGTCATTGAAAAGTTTTGTATATACATTTTGTGTGACACATATGTTCTTAAATAAACCATTTTAAACAAGTATCTATAATACTGTCAGGTATATTAATATCCCCACTGAAACTTTTTAATGTAAATTTCTCTGATGCTTTCATTTTATCTGTCAATTTGCATAAAGTCTTGAAGCAAATAATATTTTTTTTTTGGTAAGAAAGGGATTTTATACATATTTGTTTTTAATCAGAGAAAGATTAGTGATGCAAGACTTTCTTTGAGCTTTATTTTCTCTTTCACAACAAAGTACAGTATGTTTGGGTAGATCCTGCAAATTTATTCCCTTAGAAATCAGTGAGAGATGTATTTATTTATTTAGCTGAGAGGGTAAATATGGGGGCTTATCAGGAACTACTTTGTGAAAAGGGAGAGAGATTTGAACAAAAACTCAATGCAGAACTAATTTTTTGAGGATATCTATTTTAACATTTATTAATGTTATTTATTAAATATTCCATATTTTATCACAATGTGATTATGATAAAAAGACAACCAAGCTATAATACAAAAGAAGTAACATAATAAGCTTGTAATTGTCCAGTTTCTGGACAATTTTTTGTCCAAAAATAATTTTCAATCCCTTTAATTTCACAAGGTGATATAGGAGAGATGCAGCCATGACACAAGAAAATAGAGATCATAACTATAAAATTGAAAATCAAGAAACTAACTCCATGTCATCATAAGATAGCCATATCTTTCTTGATACCTTTCTGCTGAAAACACCCTATTGGCAACGAAATGCTTTTTTATCATATGTTTATATCAAAATTAACCTGATATGATCAATTTGGTATATTTACATGGACTAATAAAGAAACTTTCCTTAGAATGATTATTCCCACATTGAACAGAATTCAAAACAAAAACAAGTGAAAACCCAATTTTTACAAAATTGTGGCTACACCAAATCCTATAGAAAATAAAAGATTTATTTTATGAGATAAAATGTGGGATAGACAGCATCACTACCAGATGGATTTGTAACTGGCTGATAAACCGTACTCAACAAGTAGTTCTTAATGGTAGTACATCTGCATGAAAGGAAGTAAGTAGTGGGAAATCAGATGGTTCAGTCTTACGTCCAGTACTCTTCAATATCTTCATAAATGATTTAGATGAGGAAATAGAAGGAGAACTCATCAAATTTGCAGATGATACTGAGCTAGCAGGAATAGCCAACACTGCAGAAGACAAGCTTGTATTATATCTATTAATGTAGGAAGAGTTCCCCAACCTTTCCGGCTTTCCGAACTGGTGGAGTGGGGAAGAGCATGTGCAGCTCAATTTGTATGAGCGGCGTGCACATGTACCCACTGCTCATGCAAATAGTGTGTGTGCAGAAGTTTGCCTTCTGCGCACGCAAGTGGGATTGTGTGTGCATGCATATGCACTTGCCTGTTTCTGTGGCCTGGTTGCAAATACCTCACAGCCCACTAGTGGGCTGCAGCCCAGAGGTTGGGGACCCCTGATGTAAGGATAGAACGCCCATAATAACTCATGAGGCATAATATATCACTCAGCTTTATCTACTTTCATATCCAAAATATAATTTAATTGGCTGACAGAACATATCAGTATTTCCAGTACTAAGTTAAATATTAGATGAGAGGAGGGATTTATATTTGTAACCCTATCCTAGCTGAAAGATTAGAGTATTACATTTTAATACAATTTATACATTGAAGAAAGTCCATATTTACCGAAGTACTGTACTTTTCGGGGTATAAGATGCACCGGAGTATAAGACGCACCTTAATTTTGGGGGAAGAAAACAAGGAAAAAAGAATTCTACCTCTGCCTACCAGCATTTAAGGTGGTGCCACCCTCCTCCTCCTCCTGCAAGCGAGAGGTGGAGGGACTACTTACTGTCCCCCAAAGAGACCCCTCGCACGCTCTGGGGGGAGGAACAGAGCACAGCCTGAGGAACAACCCTCTTTGGGACGGTCTGGGGGGGGAATCAAGAGAACATCTCGCAGGCCAGACCGGTCCGGCCGCCAAGCCCGAAAGTCTCGGGGAGGCAGGGCAGAGTTGCCCCCCTGGCTTTTTGCAGAAAGTTTAGCGGAACTTTGCAGAAAGCAAAGCCCAGCTGAGCACTGGAGGGATTGGGGCCGGGGGCTGGTCTGCGTTGGGGCTCAACCTGAAGGCCTTTGCCAGCCCCCAACAGGCAAGCATTCCCTTCGGTTCCCTGCCACCTGAAAGTGCTTTAAAGCCCGAAAATGGCCGAAGGGTGGGGGCTGGCACGTGGGCAGGGCTACATTCGGCGTATAAGATGCACCCTGATTTTCACCTCCTTTTTGGGGGTAAAAAGGTGCGTCTTATACACCGAAAAATACGGTTCATTAAAATTCAACAACAAAATAAAAAAGGATAAAAACAATAAAAATAAAATAATAAAAACTTAATTGTCTCAATTCTCATAATTACATGCTGGCCAGGAAATTCTCAGAGTTGAAGCTCACATATCTTAAAGTTGCCAAGTTTGAAGAATATTGCTTTAAATTGTCAGGTTTTGTCACTCCTTGAGCTCCTAGGAAAGAAAGACTTGAAATTTTTGTGAAAGGAGTACTTTTACTAAAAGCCAAGTGGTTACAGTACACAAAGCTAGAACTAAACATTTGTGCACAAAAGTTCCCTAGTTAACTTTCCCTTTCCTGTTTCTCCCCCCAGTTATCTCCCTATTGTCCAGTTACATTCAAAGGAATTGTTTTGGTAGAGATCCCTGCATTGGCGGGCTAGATGGTGAGCTGTTGCATTCCCCTCCCAGGTCTCTGGCCCTGGGATGATGAGCCAATGCCTTGGGAAGGCCCGATGAGTAGTTTCAACTTCCCCTGTCCCAGCAGCTCCCTCCCCACATAGTCAACGGCATAGTCATAGTCAATCTAGCAAAGCAAGACTGAAAGCTCAGGGTGGCAGTTCTGACAGGTTTTTTTTTCTCCCATATTTGGAAATAAATGAATATTTGGCAATTCACTTCATGTCTTGTCATGGACAGCTCATCAATCAATCAATCAATCAATCAGAATAGAGATGGAAGGGACCTTGGAGGTCTTCTAGTCCAATCTGCTGCTCAAGCAGGAGACCTTATACCATTTCAGGCAAGTGACTGTCCAGTCTCTTTTTAAAAAACCTCAGTGATGAAGCACTCAGAAGGTTTTTTTTAAATAAGTTTTTATTTTATTTTATAACATACAAAAATTCAAATTTCAATTGAACAGTGTCTTGTCTGGGTACAAATCAATTTAGGAAATAATTATCAAAGTGTTTACAACAATATTCATTGCATTAATATCAATTATATTAATACTGATAGTAATAATAATCATAATATTTGTTTAACCAAGTTAACGTATCTTCCTTATATCACTGATCCTTCCATATATTTCTGTTTCTAGCTCTTGTTTTGTCAGCTAGCCATTGATAAAAATAAGTCCCAAGTCAAAAAAATATTCAGTTTCTTTCCTTTCCTTAATTGTGTTAGCTTATCAATTTCTGCACATTCTCTTTTTTTCTAATCACATCTTCATCCGTTGGGATCTCTTCACTTTTCCATTTTTGTGCAAATACTATTCTTACTGCAGCGAATACATGCAAAATCAGATATACATTCCCTTTGTTATACTTGTCTGGTAAAATGCCCAACAAAAATGTCTCTGGTTTCAAATCTATATGTTGTTTTATCATTTTTTCCAGCCATGCATGTATTTTTGTCCAATATTTTTTCACTTTTTGACATGTCCACCACATATGATATATGAACCAGGTATCTGGTGACATTTCCAACACTTTGTAGATTTATCCTTAGACATCTTTGCTAACCTTGAGGGCAGAAAATGCCATCTATAAAACATTTTATAAAGATTTTCTTTATATGCAGTAGACATTGTTAATTTATAATTTTTATCCCATCATTTCTGCCATTTCTCTAACTCAATTGAATAGCCAAAATTTTTAGCCCATACTATCATTGTCTCTTTTACTTGTTTATCTTCCATCTTAATATTTAACAAAGAGCTATATATTTTCTTTATTAATTTTTCATTTGTCCCTGTTCATTTCTGGTAATTCTTTATGACCACTGTGTTATTTCAACCCCTTGATCACTCAGTTCCTGTTTAGTTTTAAGTTCCCCTTTTCATTTAAAATATCTTTATATCTGGTAACCTTCTCTATATCAATAACATTTGGATAAATCAGTGCCTCCATTATGGAGAGCCAGACCGGTATTTTCAATAATGTTGTTCTTTAATTTTCTCCCATACTAATAATAATGCATTCCTAACATAGTGTCTTTGGAAATAGCTATGTATTTTGTTTTTTCTATACCATAAAAAAGCATGCCAACCTAATTCAAGATCATATCCCTCCAAGGTCAATAATCGTTTGTTCCTCAAGCCAATCCATTCTTTCACCCAAGTAAGTATCGAAGCCTGATAATACAATTCCCAATCTGGTAGCCCCAAACCACCTCTATTTTTAGAATCTTGCAACATTTTCAAACTTATCCTTGCTTTTTTCCCTTGCCAAATATATTTTAATATTGTTTTATGTAGTTGTTCAAAATATTTTTTTCCAGTTTTATTGGTATTGTTTGAAATAAATATGGCAAGTTATTCATTTTTATAGTGGCTATTCTTCCCATCAATGATAATTGTAGATTTTTCCACTTCTCCAAGTCCGTTTTAATTTGTTGCATTGATTTATAATAATTATCTTATTTAATCATTACACACCTTGCTGTTAGTTGAATTTCTAAATATTTAACTTTCTTGACTATCTGTATACCTATTTTTCTTGTTAGTTCTTTTTTTCTGCATGTCTGTAACATTTTAAACTATTATTTTGTTTTTTTATTTGTTTATTTTCAGTCCTGCAACTTCACCATACACCATTCTTCTATGTTTCTAATTAATTTAAGTCCATTTTCTTGTGGGTCCCTCCATGATAAAGACCAAATCATCTGTGAATGCCTGTAGTTTATATTGTTCCTTTTTTATTTCCATACTTTAATTTCTATATCTTGTCTAATATTTCTATTTAACACTTCCAATGTCAATATAAATAGTAAATGCGATGGTGGACATCCTTGTCATGTGCCTTTTTTATATTAAAATTCTCTGTCGTATCTCCATTTACCATCATCTTTTTTTTATTTATTTATTTATATTTATATGCCGCCCTTCTCCGGAGACTCAGGGCAGCTTACAATGCGTTAAGCAATAGCCTTCATACTTTTGTATATTTATACAAAGTCAGCTTATTGCCCCCACAAACTGGGTCCTCATTTTACCCACCTTAGAAAGGATGGAAGGCTGAGTCAACCTTGAGCCTTGTGAGATTAGAACTCGCAGTAATTGCAGGCAGCTGGATGTTAAATGCTGCCTTAATAGGAGGCATTAGCCTGCTACGCCACTCAGGCTCTTAAACAAATCTTTGCCATTTGTTTATGATATATTGCCTTTATCATGTTAATAAATCTCTCACCAAAGTCCATAGATATTAGTTGTAACAGCATAAATTGCCAATTTACGTTGCCAAATGCTTTCTGCGCATCTAAGAAGGTCAACACCATTTGTTTTCCAGGATGTGCTTCATAATATTCCAATGTATTTAAAATCATTCTCAAATTGTTTTTAATCTGTCTCTTAGGCAAGAAGCCATTTTGGTCTGGATCAGGGGTGAAATGCTCCCGGTTCGGACCGAATCGCCCGATCTAATAGTGATGGAGGCAGGTGGTTCGGAGAACTGGTAGCAAAAATCCCTGCCCCCCCCCCCCAATACCCAGCTGAGCTGTGTGATCATCAGAGGCTTTTTTTTTAACTTTTAAAAGCATTTTTTCTACAACCTCTTTGGCCAAAAAAATGCTTTTAAAAGTAAAAAAGAAAAGCCTCTGATGATCACGCAGCTCAGCTGGTATCCTCAAAGACTTTTAAAAGCATTTTTTCTACAATCTCTTCAGAGATTGCAGAAAAAATGCTTTTAAAAGCCTCTGACAATCCCAGCTGAGTTGCCTGAATGGCAGAGGCTTTTTAAAAAAGCCTCTGCTGATCAGGCAACTCAGCTTGGATTGTCAGAGGCATTTAAAAGAAAAAAAGCCTCTGCTGATCAGGCAACTTAGCTAGGATCGTCAGAGCCTTTTGAAAGCATTTTTTTAACAACCTCTTCGCTGAAAAGATTGCAGAAAAAATGGTTTTAAAAGTTTTAAAAAATGGCCACACCCACCCAGTCACACTACCCCCCCACCAAGCCACGCCCACAGAACCAGTAGTAACAAATTTTAGATTTCACCACTGCTTTGCATCAATCAATACTTCATTATAGACTTCCAACATTGATGGGTCTAGGGTATATTGTAAACCTTTGTAAAATTCTGCCAGTAGCCCATCTGGTCCTGGTATTTTATTGCTCTTTTGCCTCTTGATTGCTTCTGAAAATTCCATCATTGATATTCATTCATTTAACATAGTTTTCACTGTTTCTGGTACTTTAGGTAGTTCCGCTTTTTCCAAATATTCTTTAATTTTCTCTTCTGAAACTTTCTCTTGCTCATACAGCTTTTCATAATAATCTTGAATTTTTTTTAATCCTCATTTTGGTAGTATACAGTTCCTTTCTCATCTACCAGCCTATGTATCAATTTCTTTTCTTTCTCTGTTTTCAGTTTATATGCCAACCATCTTCCTGGCTTGTTTGCATTTTCAAAAAAAGTTCTGTTTAGATAGAGGACTTCCGGTTGAGCCGTGTTCGTCGCTGACGGTCCTTACAAGACTGTAAAAGAGCCGTTTCGGAGAAGAGAAACGGCTCGGAAAACTCCCAATCTTCTAGGATTTGGTGAGGAGAGCTGGCAACTTTAGGTAGAGTCCCCTGTGAGACCCCCAGGTTGCTCTGGGGAGTTAACAGGGTGGGACTCCCTTTTTAAGTTGCTGAAGCTCCAGACGACGAGGAAACTCTGCTTCGAGCAGAGCCAGACAGCGTGACCAACTAAATAATCAAACACAACAGCAGGGTGGAATCGGGACTCTAAATTAAAATGCAAGTATTTTTAGCCTTGTGGATTAACTTAAAGAACTATAATTCCGAAGCCTGAGAAACTTTGAGAGGGGGGAAAAGGAAAAAAAATGGCGATTGCTTTCAGCGGAAAGAGCAGCTGAAAGCAAAAGTGGACTGGTCTGATTATTGCAACATGTTACAAAGTTACAGATTCGGCTTGAAGGGAGAAAATTAAAAAAATTAACTATAGAGATTTTTACTGAACTGATTTAATCTGGAGAAATTACTGGGAAGACTTGGATCTTGTATTGGGAACAGAAATTGTATACGTGGCAAAATGTCATCAAAGCAAACAAAATCAGAGGCTAAGCCAGCGGGGGGGGGGCTCCCCCACTCATAAGCCAGAACAGTCTTCAGTATTGCAATTACAAAGCCAGATAAAGGGGGATGGCTTCCAGGATTTAAAAGAATTTATTACCAGAGAAATTAAGAAATCTGAACAGGAGGTTAAAGGGCTTGTCCAAGAAAAGTTTGATATAGTTAATAAGGACATTCAAACAGTGGTGAAAGGCCTGTCTGATGTAGTTATGCAGATTGATAAAAAGGTGGAAAAGCTTGCATTGCAAGTGGATACTAAGCTGAAGGATGCTGATTCTAAAATTAGTGAAGTGGATGGAAGAACTCAAAGACTTGAAAATGAGATAACAATGATGCAATTTAGGCAAAGTGCGGCGCAGAGTGCAGCCGCGCGGGTGGTGATGGGAGCGACGTGGCGCTCTCATGTGACACCGCTCTTGCACGAGCTGCACTGGCTCCCGGTGGTCTTCCGGGTGTGCTTCAAGGTGTTGGTTACCACCTTTAAAGCGCTCCATGGCTTAGGACCCGGGTACTTACGGGACCGCCTACTACCTCCAATAGCCTCCCACCGACCGGTACGCTCCCATAGAGAAGGACTCCTCCGGGTGCCGTCGGCCAAACAATGTTGACTGGCGGCCCCCAGGGGGAGAGCCTTCTCTGTGGGAGCACCCACTATCTGGAACGATCTCCCCCCAGAGATTCGGCAGATCCCGGACCTTCGTGCTTTCCGCCGTGAGTTAAAAACTTTTTTATTCCATCAAGCGGGCCTGGCATAGTATCTCCCCTTTTTATAAGAAAATTTTAAATTGTATAATCCAAATTTTTAGATCTGGGATTTATATATTTTTTTAAAAAATGGGTTTGAATTGTTGGGCAATTGTTTAATTTGGTTTTAATTCATTTTTAAATTTTGTATTTATGTTTTTTATCTCTGCCTGTTCACTGCCCTGAGTCCCCTCGGGGAGAAGGGCGGTATATAAATCAAATAAACGATAAACGATAAACGAAATGGAATTTGCCATAAGGCTTAGAGGTATGAAAGAGAACATTAGAGAAGATTTAAGGAAAGTTTGTGCTGATGCTTTGGCTGGGTTATTAAAGGCTGATGATCCTGATGAGATTCTTTATAAAATTGACAAGGCTTACAGAGTTAATTCTCGGGTGGCAGTTTATAGACAATTGCCTAGAGATGTGGTGATATATTTTACAGACAGAAGAATAAGAAATGATATCTTGCAAAGGTCATTTACCTCTACTGTTCAAATTGATGGAACTGAAATTGGAGTTTTTAAAGAATTGCCTCCTAAAATGTTAAAGGATAGAAAGGATTTTGGATTTTTGGTGGCTGAACTGAAGAACCGACAAATACAGTTTCGATGGGATGCACCAGTTGGCATAATTTTGAGAATGCAAGGAGTGAGATATTGCTTAAATACAATAGCAAAAGTGGAAGATTTTTATTACAAAATTTTGAAAGCGGGCTCAACAACTCCACGAACATCTTCCCCAATAAATAAGGAGGCCGAAGTACAGAGACAGTTTGAGTTGGAGACGGAAGAAAAAAATAAAACAGTCACAAAAGGAAGCAATGGAGGTTCAGGGAGCTACAGGTGGTATTGTGGCTGACCCTTTTGCACCATTTCCAGTTTCTCCTCTAGAGGATATATCGAAAACTACAAGAGAAGTGGTGTTGGATCTTGAACTGATGGCATCTAAAGTGGATGATCAACGTATAACCAGAGCAGCATCCAAGCAAATGCAGGAAGCACTCCAACAGGAGAGAGCCAAGCCACAACGAACAAAGAAGGGTAAGGATAAGGTGCAAGTTGAAGTTATGGGAGGAACAAAGCCGAAGATTACCTGTGTGGAAAGGGATCTTCAGCAAATGTTCTCAAAACTTCAAAGCAGCCCAAATGATAATTAAATTTTTGTCTTGGAATGTGAATGGACTAAATTCTCCACAAAAAAGGAAGAAAGTATTTCATTATTTGAAACAATTTAATAATGATGTTATTTGCTTGCAAGAAACTCACATTAGAATACAAGATCAGAAATATTTGATAAACTCAAAATTAGGAACGCAATTTATTGCCTCAAATGTGGAAAAGAAGAATGGAGTGGTGATATATATAAATAAAAAATTCTCAGCTAAAATCATAGAAGCAGATGAATGTGGGAGATATATTGCAATTGAACTCTTTACAGATAATGGTCCAACCCTGGTGGTTGGAATTTATGCTCCAAACCAGCAACAAGAAAGTTTTTACAAAATGCTTCATTCTAAAATTTTAGATTGGAATTTCACATCTATTTTAATTATGGGAGACTGGAATGGAGTTATTCAACCTAAAAAGGATAAAAAGAGTCCAGCTAAAACAGGTCTCGGCCTGTCGTCCCGCCCGAGCTTGATGTGAAAAAACGACTCCACACTTTAAGAAGGAGTAGCCAGAACACTTTACTGGAACACAGCCAAAAGCAGCAAGGCAAAGTAACGAACAAGCCGGAAAAATTAATAAAGTCAGCGCTACCGGAGGCAGCCAGGTGGCGCTATATATCTGAACTTGGCATACAGCAAACCTAACATCCGGCAAATAAAAGAACCTCGGGACATTCCCCTCCCTCCACAGCTGTTTGGCAGTACCGCGCCTCTGTTCACGTCACAGAAGCGCGTTTAGGAAAACGTTAACAGCCACGCCTCCCTGCCGTTGTCTCCGCTGCTCCTGGCTTTGTAGCTGCCTCCTGCTGTGAAGTGCCGCTGGGAGTGTCGCTGTAACTCTGTAAGTCCGACAGCTCTGGCTGCATTCTGCCTTTTCTAATCTCCGTCCCCCCCATAAGTGATGGCGAGCCTGTTCACGGCTCGACAACAGGTGTTAAACTACAGCATGCTTTTTTTTTATATGAAAGAGGATTTGGAAATGAAAGATATATGGAGAATGCATAATCCAGATGATTTGGACTTTACTTTTCATTCGGATAGGCATAAATCCTTTTCCAGGATAGATTTTATTTTGCTAACGGTGGATTTACTTCCTAAAGTGAGGAAAATGAAGATATTTCCTAGGACATTAACAGACCATAGTCCGGTATGGATAGAAATTGAGATGGGAAAGAAAGAAAGAAAATCTTGGAGATTAAATGAAAATCTATTTAGATATGAAAAAAATGTAAATGAACTTAAGAACCATATAAAGGAATTTTTCAGATGGAATTTAAACAAAGGTACCCCTATTGAAATAGTTTGGGATGCAGGTAAAGCATATATGAGAGGGGTACTGATACAAATGAATTTTAAGCATAAACAAAATAGACAGAAAAAGAGAATAGAATTGGAAAGAGAGATAAAGAAGAAGGAACAGCTTTTGATGAAAAACCCAACAGATGGGAAATTACAAGGAATTATTAAACTTCCAAAAGACCAATTTCAAATGCTTATAGCAGAACAAACAGCAACTAACTTACAATTTGCAAAACATAATACTTTTGCTGCAGATGGCTGGCTTATACATTGAGGAAGCAATTAACTACATGAACGATTGACACCATTGAGCATGCCGGGAAGGAAGTTTTTCAGCAAGAACTAATTAAAAAAGCTTTTTTGGATTATTATATTAAGTTATATGCCAAGGATAATATACAGAATAAACTTATAGATAAGTATCCTGATGGAAAAAGGGTTACTAAGATTTCATCTGCTCATAAGGAAAGAATGGATCAATTAATAACAGCTGAGGAGATTAGTTTTGCTATAAAACAACTGAAACCAGCAAAAGCTCCAGGGACGGATGGCCTAACTGCAGTTTATTACAAAACTTTACAAGCTGAAATGATTGACTACCTTAAAGATTTATTTTGTAGCATACAGCAAGGTGGTAAAATACCTTCTTCATGGAAAGCAGCTTTTGTATCATTGATACCGAAAGAAGATTCAGGTCCTAAAAAACCAGAAAATTTTAGACCAATATCTCTTTTAAATATGGATTATAAAATTTTTGCAAAAGTATTAGCCAACAGGTTAATGCCAGCTATTCAAGAGGTGATTCATCATAATCAAGCAGGATTTATTGAAGGCAGATATATGAAAGAGAATGTCAGGCAAATCATAGATTTGTTGGACTATCTAGAAAAGAATAAACAGATCTCTGCAGTGCTAGCTTTTTTGGATGCGGAGAAAGCCTTTGATCAAGTGAATTGGAATTTTATAATAAAGACTTTGGAAAAAATGGACTTTGGGGTTCGCTTTATACAGGCAATTGCAGCGATATACCAAGAGCAATTTGCATAACTTATTAATAGAAGTTTAACTGCAAATTTTAACATACAAAAAGGCACAAGACAAGGGTGTCCATTATCCCCATTGTTATTTATTTTAACTTTAGAAGTCTTGTTGAATACAATACGGGACTCGAACTCTTTAAATGGAATAGTCATAAAGCAAGAAGATTATAGGACTAGGGCATTTGCAGATGATCTGGTGGTTACCCTAACACGGCCGATGAAATCAATAATCCAGTTGAAACTTATTATAGAAGAATATGGTATGGTATCAGGATTTAGACTGAATCAGAGAAAAACTAAGATGATAACAAAGAATTTGACAATGACTCAAAACAAGGAACTTGAAAGGATGGCAGGTTTTGAAATAGTATCGAAGGTTAAATATCTAGGAATACAAGTTGCAGATTTAAATATAAAATTGTTTCAAAATAACTATGAACTGTTGTGGCAAAAGATACAAAAAGAAATGCAAACTTGGAAAAAACTGCAACTGTCTTTACTTGGGAGAATAGCAGCAGTAAAGATGAATGTTTTACCCAGATTTATTTTTTTGTTCCAAATGATACCGGTGCTTAAAACTGATAAACAATTGCTAGAATGGCAAAAAGGAGTGAACAAGTTTGTTTGGAATGGGAAAAAACCGAGAATTAAACTGAAAATTATGCAAGATACTCGTGAGAGGGGTGGCCTTAAACTCCCAAACCTTCAATTGTACTATGAAGCAGTTGCATTGATACAAACTAGTGATTGGTTTGGGAAAACAAAGAATGGAATATTGAATATAGAAAGCCACGATCTGGAATTGGGCTGGCACACATATTTATTTTATGAGCATAAAGTGGACAAAGTATTCAACAGTCACATATTTAGAAATGTCTGGATGAGAATATGGAAAAAGCACTGATTCAAATGGGATTATAAAATACCGCTTTGGCTGGATCTTGCTGATACCATGTGGAATACAAATATTAATTCACTTGGGGGGGGGGTGTTTATATAAAGATGTACTTTTCACTGAAGGGGGCAGTTGGCAGCTGAAGACATTACAAACACTGTTGGATGAAGGGATTACTTTAACTTGGTTACAGTATAATCAATTACAAATGAGATGGAAAGAAGATCAAAAAACTGGTATAATGTTGTATGAAGTAGAATTGGTTAGACAGATAAAAGAGAAAGGACCGATGCATATTAAGAGAGTTTACAATGTTTTGCTAGAAAGGGATTCAGAAAAAGAGCTGGTTAAGGATTGTATGATTAAATGGGCACAAAATTTTACAGAACCAGTTATACTTGGGAAAAAATATGGGTTCAGAATGTTAAATTTACACAATCGCAGAATTTGAGGGAGAATTTCTATAAAATGTTTTATAGGTGGCATTTAGATCCTAAGAAATTGTTATGTATGTATCCTAATGTTCAACAAAAATGTTGGAGATGTGATTGTTTAGATGCTACATATTATCATATATGGTGGACTTGTAAGAAAGTGAAGGCTTTTTGGATAAAAATTTGGTGGGTTATGCAAAATGTTTTGAAGAAAAAGCTACAATTTTCTCCACAATTGTTTCTATTGGGTATAGTTAAGGATTTTACAAGGGGGGAAATAAAATTGAGATTGTATATGGTGACAGCAGCTAGATTGTTGGTGGCCCAACACTGGAAGAAAGATGTCCTGCCTACCATTGATCAATGGACTCAGAAGATGGCCAGATTTGCAGAGATGGCGAAGATTTCTGCTTTTTTAAAAGATCATACACAAGAGAACTATGTGCAAGAATGGAAAAAATGGATTGACTATATACAAAACAAATATCAAACTAGAAAATATTATATAGCTTTCAGCTGAGGGAGATTAGACAAATATGATTATGCTGAGTAGAGTAAAGGGGATAGAATATGAAGGGGTTGAATAATATATATTGTGTTTGCAATTACAATAGTTTTATATAGTGGAAGTCTGAAGGGGGGGAAGGGGTGGTTGGGTAGGGATAGGGAGGGAAGGGGGAAATGTATTTTAAAGTTTATATGTTTTAAATGTATAATATGTGGGGGGAAGGGGGGAAGGGGGAAAAATTTGTATTTGAAAAACTTTTTCAATAAAAAAAAGTTCTGTTTAGCATTTTTAATTTTTTTGTGCCAATTCTTCTTTATCTAGTACATTTATTTTATGTTTTATTAATTCCATTTGATTTTTTAAAAATCTTCTTGTTTGGTTCTTTCTGTAATTCTAATTCCAGTCTCTTGTGTTCTTCTGCTAACATCTTTTGGTTTTGTTTCTTTTTCTTGTTTTTTCCCCATGTATATGTTATAGCTAGTCCCCAAATGTATGCCTTAGCAGTGTCCCATACATTTTGTAATGAAGTTTCTTCTTTTCTATTCTCTTTGAAAAAAAAGTCCATTTCTTTTTCCATACTTCGTATAAATTCTTCATCTTTTAGTATTGATTGATTCAATGCCCATCTCTATTTTCTCTTTTGTCCTCTCCAATTGGATTATGATCTGTCCAAGTGCTTGCTTCTATTTCTATTTCGTGTACATTTGACTTTAACTCCAGTGACATCCATATCATATCTATTCTTGACCAGGACATATGTCTATTTGAGTAAAACAAGTATTGATTTCTTTTAGGATTTATTTCTCTCCATAAATCTTGAATACCTATTTCCTCCACCATTTTAAAGAATGTTTTTGGAAGCATTTTTCCAGCTTTTTTATTTTACTACTTTTATAGTCCAATTCTGTATCTACAATCACATTGAAATCTACCATCACGCCAACATTTTCATATTCCAATTCAGTAATTTTCTTATGCAATTTTTCATAAAAATTTTCTTGCTTATAATTTGGTGCATATATTGGTACCAAAAGTGTTTGTTTATAGTTCATTGTTACTTCCACCATCAATATTCTCCCCTCTTCATCAGCAAAAAATTGTCTTGCTTTTATTGTTTCTTTAATATATAAAATCATACCTCTTTTCTTTTGTTGTGCTAATGAGGAGTACAGTTTCCCAATTTTAGGGTATTCCAATAATTTATTGTATTATTTTTTAATGTGGACCTCTTGAAGACAAATAAAATCTAATTTTAACTTTTCTAATTTGTTAAAAGTCCCTTTCCTTTTCATAGGAGAATTCAGTCCATTTATATTAATTGACAGTAGTTTTATTTCAACTTCCATAGTTTTACTTGTAGATAGGCCTTATTGTTCTGGTCACTCTTATTTCTCTCTGTTCTTTTATCTTTGCACCTTCTCATTCTTCTCTCTCCTTTAATTCTGTTTCATCTTCTTTTTGTTGTACATTTCCTCTTCTTGATGCTTATTCTTGTTTCTTGTTATCTATCTCCTCTCTCTTTCTTTTTTCCTCATATGATCCAAATTGCTCATCATAAAATTGCTCTGTTTTCTCTATAGCAGCCAATCTATGCCTTTAATCCACCCAGGTCACCGGGATTCCCTCAGGTATCAGCCATCTGAAATTTACTTCATGCTTAATTAATTGTCTTGTCAGAAATTGATATTGTTTTTTCATGTCTCTTACTCTTCTAGGAACTTATTTCAGAAATGTTATTTCTCTTCCTTTATAGTTCAAAGGGTTATCTCTTGCTCTTTGAAGTATTTCTGTTCTTAGTGCCTTCTTGGTAAATCTCACATGTACCTCTCTAGGTAATTTATTTCTTGACATATATCTTGTATATACTCTAACTATTTCATCCATTCTAACAAACATCTCTTGCCTGTCCCCTCCATAGCATCCATCAATAATGCTGCCACTATCTCTACAAGGTTTTCCCCTTTTTCTTTCTCAATGTTCTGGAATCTCAGGAAGTATTCATCTTTAGCCATCTCCAACATGATTACTGTTCTCTCAAGATTTTTGTCTGCCTGTGTAAGTCTATCATCCATCTCTTCCTTTTTTCCCCTGTTTGTTCTGATTTCTCTTCTATTTTCTGCATCCTTTGTTCATTTTTTGTTATTGTCTGTTGAATGTTCTCCATTTTATCATCCATCTTTTCCATTCTTTCCTTCATGTCTTTAAAATGTTTTCTTGAAATGTTTGGAGCATTAATTTCAACTCTGCTTGCATCGTATTCATCATGTTCATTTTTTCCTGCTGCAACATGCTATTCAAAGATTGTTGACTTGCTGCTGCTGCTTAGGGAAAAGATTTATTTTTTCTCCATGCTTTGCTTAAATTTGAAGTGCTAGTCATTTTGAGTAAGCTTAAGATCTTCAAAACATTTAAAAAGAATAATCCGCAATAATGCAACAATTTTCTAGTATTTCTTCAACCCCCCACCAGCTTCCACTATAACAAGTATTTTCACAAATCAAGCCACCACCAAAGTCTCCAAACAGTTTCACATTTGCTGTCATTGTGGTCCAAAAAAGAGGAAAGTCGAAGAAAAAATAAAAAAGTAAAGTTCCTTATTAATCTTCAGGTTCTTCAAATCCCAATCCTTTTTTTTTCTTGCTAGATGTAATAAATTTAATAAATTTGTAATCTACTTAGGCCCACCAAGCCCCAAAGTTCAACCATTCAGATTCATATATCACCAAAAGAAAAAAAGTTCAAACACAAAGGAAAAAAGAAAGTTTTTTTGCTATTTCTATTTTTAGAATTCTATTTTTCTATTTTTTTGCTTCTATTTACTATATCTGTTTTATAATTTATTTATTTATTTATAATGCAATTTATATGCCGCCCTATCTCCAAGGACTCAGGGTGGCTCACAATGGCAAGATGCACTGTTCCTCATTAACACAATATAAAATTAAAATTCCAATTTAAAACAATTTAAAATTCAATAAGAAACCCCCCATCAGTCCAGGCTGTGGAACAACCAGGTCTTCAAATCACGGCGGAACGAGCAAAGGTCAGGGGCCATCCAGAGCTCCAAAGGAAGTTGGTTCCAGAGGGTGAGTGCGCCTACAGAGAAAGCTCTCCCCCTGGGGGTCGCTAGCCGACACTGTCTGGACGACGGCACCCTGGGGAGGCCCTGTCTGTGGGAACGCAATGGGTGATTGGGGATTGTCGCTGGCTGCAGGGGGTCCGACAAATATCCTGGGCCTAGGCCATGAAGGGCTTTGTAGGTAATAACCAGCACCTTGAACCTCACACGAAGGGCAACTGGCAACCAATGCAAGTTGCGCAGGAGGGGTGTAACATTGGAGTGTCGGGACGCTCCCATCACAACCCGCGCAGCCACATTCTGCACCAGCTGAAGCCTTTGAGTGGTTTTCAAGGGCAGCCCTAGATAGAGAGCGTTGCAGTAGTCAAGATGGGAGTGACCAGCGCATGGGTAATGGTGCGTAGGGCATCTTGGTCCAAGTAAGGGTGCAACTAGGGCACAAGGCGGACCTGGGCAAATGCCCTCCTGGTCACGGTCATTACATGATCTTCCAGAGATAACCGTGAATCCAGGAGGACACACAAGTTGCGAGCCCTATCCACAGTGGGTAACACCTCACCCCTAATGGTCAACGATGGAATATCTCAATTGGACCAAGATGCCGGTACCCACAGTTTGGTTTTCATCTAAGTTCAAAGAGCTGCACAGTTTAAAATGTTACAGTGTTTCACTCTCTGTCTCTGCTGTTGGTATAAACAATTTGCTAGAGCAGGTGTTATTGTGGCTAACAAGCTTATCTTCAATAGCCAGTCAAGGTCATACTTTCAAAGTACTTTCATTACTTTTGCTTCTCTGCAGTTTTCTCCAGTAGGTGTCACTGTTGCTCTATTTCTCTCCTTTCTTTTTTGTTAGCGTAAATTGTATCATCTGCTCCAAAGCTTTTTAAAAGTCCCAGGGGTCCAAGTTTCATATTCCCAAAAAGTTTCAACTTAGTCTATTTTGTATTTTAAATCCCCAGTCCAGCTTTCTAGCTTTTCAGTTTCTTCTTCCTTTTTCTTAAAAAAAAATATTTTCTCTACTTCCAGTTCTATAAATAGCTCACAAATTTGCTCACCACTATTCTTGAGGGTGGAAAACAAACAATTATCTTCTTTGAGTCCCACTTTCTCCCAGGCTTTTTTAAGGGGGTAAATTCCACAACAGGAGTTGGAAAAATCTCACCCAGATCGGTCACACTGTTCCTCAACTTCTATACTTGCTGCATTGGTTGGCTGTTACATCTTCGGTCAGGCATGTAATGGCTGTCTTTTTCTTCCTGCCAGATTGAGAGCTCCTCCACGTCAAACAAGGAGTATGTGGTTTCCTTGTGATCAGCGAGCGGAGTGTCCTCTCTGTCTTCCTCAACCCTCCAGGGTGATTTGGGTCCCTCAGAACCTCCTGGCAGGTCAAATTTGGCGTGATTCCATGGAGCCAGTGGTGGGATTCAATTTTTTTAACAACCAGTTCTGTGGCTTAGTTGGGGGTATGGCTTGCTGGTCATGTGACTGGGTGGGCGTGGCTAGCTGGTCATGTGACCGGGTGGGCATGGTTATGTGCATAGGGACTACTCAGAGGGCTGAAAAAAGTCATTTCTGACTGG